>SNQJ01S0006087.1:401287-416057 GCA_010110895.2 Picea sitchensis | reverse complement strand
GTAAATGCAAGAATACTAACCTACAACCATTCAATCAAGAAGTTTTGCAGGAAAAACACTTACATATCATGAAGAAAGCATATGCAAAACCCTAGTTGTAAACCTTCCATGAGAGAAATGCCATAAATGCCAAGAGAAATCCTACTCCAAGAGTAGCGCCTCACTTTAAAACACCAAAAATACCCAAACTAGGGCGCAAGTATTGAGATCTCACAAGAGAGTCAGTTGTGTTATCTTCAAATGAGGGAAAAACATCCTCAATATATATCAATCCATGACCTTTAATTTACAAAATAGGTCATTAAAACAACCGACAAGGCTGACTACAAAATTTACACTGTTTTTTACATTAACTGCTAGATAAATGACATAAAATGAGAAAAAGGTGGGACGTCAAGCCCTTTTGAGGGAGACGTTGGCCCTTTTTGGGCATATCCAGCATCCAGAAGTCAGACGTTAGCCCTTTTAGGGCTCCTCCAAGCTGCCACACGTGCCAGTAACCTCATCACATTGCCACACGCTCAAGGTTACGTCCAACTCTCCTAGGTGACGTCCTGTCCATCAAGAGGAAAATGTTCCATCTGAAGTGGGTGATCCCCCCTAGGCCGGGCTCACCCAAAGTGTCCTGGTGGAACGTCCTTCTTTCTTCATGTGCAAAGGCTTATCACAACACTGTCCTATCTCTGCCATCCCAACAACCATTTGATGGGCTCTTCAGCCCCATGGGGGTTCGAGCTAATCATCTCCCCATGTGTACCGGTCCACTGGTACTTGTCCATCGGGCATGGTCGTGCACATCAAAAACTTCGCCCTCCATGGGCTCATCAGTCCTCGGGATCATAACAATGTCAATCATATTTCATCATTAAATTTATCAAATACATGCATAAAACCCCTAACATATCCTCTAATAGCTCAAAGATATTACACTGATCTACTATACAAAGTTGAAGAAAGAGACAAGATGACCTATTGGGCCAGTATCCATAAGAAAAAGAAAGTTTCCAAAGAACATTATTCAAGCCATGTAACATGAAGTGATATGGTCTAAGGATGTCCAGTCATAGTGAAGACCAGGGGTAGGTATTGTCCGTGGGTGCCTTTGTAGAGGCGAGCTGTACCTGTCATGGATGCAGTTTTTTCCAAGCCCTTTATTTGCCTTTATTCTTTCTTCATTGCTTCAAGGTTTGACCAGAGGACACTGCCTTGGCGTGGTGACCAGAGCTGACAGTGTTACCCACAAGCATTTTCGCAGAAATGATAAGGCTGGCTTGTGATGAGACCCCCTTTCCCTTGGCCATGCAACCAAGGGTCACTGCCCCGGCGTGGTGACCAGATAATGGCAATGTCATACCGCTAAATACCTATGAACATAATGGGCCGGCTCGTGATGAGACCTCCCATTCTCTTGGCTAGGCCTTGTTTTTATTATTTTCTTTGGGTCCCTTTTTGTTTTTTATCGAGAGGCCTTTTATTGCCTTCTCGGGGATCCCTGGGCGAGGCATCTCTAGGTTTCATTTCCTATGGCTTTTACCTTTTACCAGTTGCTTTTACCTCCTGGGCCTTTAGCCCCTTCTTCCCACAGGACAAAGTGTAACCCCTCGAATAGGTCATCCTAATACCTAGACTAGGGGAATGGGATGGGTGTATGGGAGATAAGATGTAAAATGATAATATTGTGGGAGCGAACGATGGCTCTTCAAATCCCCCCTGGTGGCTAACCAAAACCCATGGATACAAGCTTGCTAGGGCACCCCGTTAATCCCCCCAACAATGGTCAAGTGGGTTAGTGTAAGATTCAAGCAGTTGTCAGAAATGTAAGGAACCTGATGCATATACCTGAAAGTTATAACGATCAAACATGACACATACCATGATACCTGGACCAATTACCTCATGGAGCAAGAGTCTCCTTTGATGCAAGTCCAAGCCGATGGTGATGGATGCTGCTTCTGCTGACTGGACAATTCTGGCGAAGAAGAAGAAGGATGGGCCCTCCAGGGCCATGCTTAGGTCAATCCTGCTCTCGGTACTCCATGTCTAGGACCTGTGGGCCTCGAGACACGATCTCCTAGTTATCCCTAGAAATCGGGGATAACATGACCTTGGGAGGGCTCAAAATGGGGCAAGGAATAATCCTTGGCCACCCTAACTCAAACGTCTACTTCAAAAAGAGGGGACGACCTCACCCCAAGCCATAAATTAACCCCAAAAGTGGATGGCTTCTTCAAATTTCTGCATAAGTAATCAAATGGTGGCAATAAAGTCCATCCACAACAAAAGATAAGGGCCAAATTAACCCAAGACTTGTGCCAAGTCACTTAAGTGACCTCCACCTCATCAATTTAGCCCCAAATGATCTCCAAGGTTCTCTTGAAGTGCCACAAAGTAAAGTCGACCTCCCTTTTTAGTGAGAAATGATTCAAAAGATGCCCAATAAGGGGACGTTGGGTCCTTTGACACATGGCGAGTGCATAGGATGTCCATGTTAGTGCAAACAACTTGTCTGTGCCTTGGAGAGGGTGACCCGATGCCTCAAAATCCGTGCCATGCATGTAATTTTGCCTCAAAAAATGTGCAACTGAATAATCATGTGCAGAATGGCCTTCGAAGGCCCAAGTGTGGTACATACATAAGAAAGAGAGGGTCCATGTGGGTAAGGTGTGCTAAACCATGGGTGTGACAACCCTTACAAAGCGCAATCACCTTTTACAAAGCAAATAATAATGAGTAACCAGAGGCCCCGTAAATTGTATCTTAGTAGATCCATCTCAAAATCCCACATATCTACCCAGGACATAAATGCCCAACATCAGAGGAGAGTTACCAACTCCGAAGGGGTAGTCAACCGGAGCAATAAAACTAGGGACCCCGAGAATGAGAACTTAGAGGATATGCCATGACCGTCCACCTGAGGGGATTTGGGTAACCTCTAACCAACACTTGTACATCAAAATCATCCCATCATGGCCACATACAAAGCAAAGCATCACACTTTAGGCATGTCGGAGTGGTCACATCTTGTGAAAAAATATAAGGTTGATCCGGATTGGATCACTATATTATTTGTCAGCTATGTCGATGCTTTTAGAGTGGAAAAAATTGGAGGAATCAACTTGCAGGGTCATTTTAGTGGTAGGTCCCAATTTGGATTATTGGGGTTTGAAACCTTCCGGAGCCATTTAGCGGCATTAAACAACGTTTTTTTGGGGTTCTGGTTTCCGAAATTTGTGACCAACCCCATGACGGTGTTCTACACTTCGATACCTTTCCAACGGTGTAGACCATGCGTCAATTAGAGCTTGTATGCAAAAGTTATGCCTCCCGCAAGTTGACCTATCGTGTTGACCACCATGGTACGAGAGGATACCACGTCATCCCTCGTTACTCATGCATATGGGGCTAGCCACATGAGGAATTTCAAGAAGAATCTAGAAGGTCCAAAACTTTATCACAATTGAAGGTTGTGGAAGTCAAAACCCTAACCCTAAACGACTATCGGGATATGTTAAATACTGAGCCACTAGGAGGAGAAAGGGTTCCATTCTATGTTATTGTATTTTATTCCATAGCAGAGCCAAACAACTGGGAGTAGGAAATTAGAGAGCATAACTGAGGGGGTTAATGTTCTGTAGCAGCCTAACAGGCCACAGGTCTCAGGTAACTCCATAAAGAGTGCCTACTCCTTTGTACTTGCATTATTTCCATACCAGAGAAAAGAGAGCAGAGTAGCCTCACCTTCTAGTTGGGTTTTCTCCCATAAGTGTTTCGCAGAGAAAATCTTTGTGTTATTTTGTGGATGGTGTATGATTGTATTTCCCTGTTCTCTATTTTTCACATTTTATCTATTTCATGCATAAGCAAAAAATCAATAACTAAAGATTCTGGAATGTAAGAAATTTAAACTTCATAGTGTAGATTTCAGTGTTATTTATTAGATCTGTTGTGACAAATTGTCCAGTGGAATATCCACGATAGTTTACAGATCATATTGGTATTAGAGTAGGTTTTTCTTTTGGGTATTTTTGTGGGAAGTTGCAAGATCCAGGAATCGACTTAAAGAGAAGTCGCAGAAACCTTAGCCATGGCAGACAAGTTTGTTCATAACAACCCTCGAGATCCAACAGAAGAGAGATTTGAGAGGTTGGAAGCACATGTCGTCGATATCAACCACAATATGAACCTCCTCATGGCGGCTCTAGCAAGCAAGCTCAAACCATTTAGAGATGATGGAGGTTCTAACTCAGAGATTAAATCGGAGGGGAAATCAGGAGATTAGGAAGACCTAGGAAAGGAGTCGTGGAAAGAACCTGAGAAAGAGCAGTTGAGTTCGAGTGTCGTTAACTCTTCACTGTCCCTATTCAAGATGGAAGCAAAAGTGGAGATAAAGCCATACCAAGGTGAGAACGATTCATTAAAATCGAATAATTTGTTGAAACAACTAGAAGTTTACTAGAACATTCACCTTATAGATGAAGAGCAAAAGATCTCATTTGCTAGATTGAAGTTAGAGGGCTTTAACCTGGTGGGAAAGCCATATGGAAACACTTAGGCTGGAGGGTGATCCACTAGTAACTAGGTGGGAGTACTTCAAAACCCTCATCAAGTCCCAATTCTACCCTATCGAGTATGTAGAGGACCAATGGATTTGGTGGGACTACTTTAGGCAGAGGCAGGGGCAGAGTGTACATGAGTATACCACTGAGTTCAGAAAGATGGCCATCATGCTAGGTATCTCTCCCAAGAACCCAGATGTACTCCTCAAGTATTTAGGGGGTTTACACAGTCATCTACAAAAGCAGGTGATGCTCTTCAATCCAAGGACAGTGGATGAGGCATGTGCACAGGCACAGTACTTGGAAAACATAGGCCAAAAGAAAGGGCAACCAAGTGGTTCCAAGCAGAAAGAGCAGCAGGAAGCATCCAAGGAGGGGAAGAAGAAGTGGAAGGGGGGAAAGGATAAGAAGACGACAGTCATTGCACATCAAGTCAAGGATCCTAGCAACCATTATAATTCTTTAGCTATCAAGGAGAATTTTACGAACAAACGAGTGACGTAGCAATGGGATCTCCACTTTCTCCCATTGTTGCTAATATTTTCATGGAGCACTTTGATAAGAAAGTCCTYGATACTTACCCCTTGAAACCATTAAGATGGAAGAGGTTTGTTGATGACACTAACGTGTTATGGCCCCATGGGAAAGAAGAACTTGACAAATTCTTTAAACATYTGAATGATATTTCAGCACATATCAAATTCACAATGGAACTTGAAGATAAAAACAACATTCCATTTCTAGATGTTGAACAACAAGAAAAGAAGTGTTTTTCCCATCTTATTAAGTGAAGATAGGGAAAGAAGATGGGAACCTAGGGAAAGAAGATGGTGAACTTAAAATAATTTTAGGGTTTTTGAGCCGACTTCTTAGCTTTCTCCCTCAAACAAGATGATATTTATTGCCGCTCTCCTCAACTTTTATCCTTGGCTTTACGTCCTGAAGATGGATCCTGATCTGGATCCAAAACATCGACAAACAATCACAACACTGTGGATTATTCGATAAATTCTGAAGACAATTGCCACAAAAATCTTAATAGTCAAATTATTTCCCTATACGAAAGGGAAATTCTGGATGAAATCCGAGTTCTGGAAAAGCACAGGGTAAAAATTCAAAGAAGAGTGGCAGATTTAGAGTTATTGAAAGAATGTAGGGATAAGAATATCTTACCCAAATTTGCACGCATCAATCATAAACTGAAAAACGAGTGGAACAAGGCAGCGTTTCATAAACTAGGCATGTCCTTAATTAGAGGCGAAATTAGAAGAACAAGAATCACTCTTGATAAACTGTCCAACTCAGCGCTTAACCTACACTTGAAGCTTGCACGCACCATACGCCCGGACCTGTGGACAACCCTGGACGCGATTTCCTCTCTAAAAGCGGATAAACAGAACCAAAAGACACGCAAGAAACAGAAAGTTAAATTAGATCGGTTATTAAAAAACGAGAGCACTCAAGGCAATAAGAACGCAAACCTGAAAAAAGTCGTCAACCTCGCCTCACACACACTGGAAGAAGCCGAGCTTAGCATTCTTGAAAGAGGCCTAAATTTCACGATTTCTCCCACGTCCATTCCATTCGAAAGCATAATTTCCTGCGTGGAGGAGGGTATCAAAACCTTAGCTGATGAAGACAAAGATATTATTAGACAGGATTGTCCCTTCGTTCTCAGACGATCAAAACCGCCCAGGAGTAATATTAGCGTAGAAGAAAGACACACCCTTAAGAACCTCCGAGACAACAAAGATCTAGCCATACTAAGAGCGGACAAGGGCAGAGCCACTGTAGTTATGAACCAAGCAGACTATAATTCAAAAATGGTTGAACATCTTTCCCAGAGCGGTAGTTACAGGAAGCTAACAAGTAATCTGATTACTAGGATCATAAGAGAAGTAAAAAAGGATTCTAGCCTAGACGAAACAACGAAAAAACGATTACTCCCTAAGAGTGAAATTACTCCTAGAATCTATGGATTACCTAAAATCCACAAAAACAACATTCCACTTAGACCTATAGTCAATGCAATTGGCTCACCCACCTATGAACTAGCCAAACATGTAGCAAAAATTCTCACTCCCCTAATAGGACACACAGATTCCTTCATCAAGGACTCAAATGAATTCGTCAATATTATAAAAAATGAAAAGGTGAAACCTGAAGACACCCTCATCAGCTTTGATGTCGTGTCTCTCTTCACAAAAATTCCCCTTGATGAAGCAATCCAAATCGTCAAAGAAGTCACTGACCCTGGAACAACAAAGCTAGTTGAAGTATGTCTCCGCTCCACATTCTTTAGATATCAAGGAGAATTTTACGAACAAACGAGCGGCGTAGCAATGGGATCTCCACTTTCTCCCATTGTTGCTAATCTTTTCATGGAACACTTTGAGAAGAAAGCCCTTGATACTTACCCCTTGAAACCATTAAGATGGAAGAGGTTTGTTGATGACACTAACGTGTTATGGCCCCATGGGAAAGAAGAACTTGACAAATTCTTTAAACATCTGAATGATATTTCAGCACATATCAAATTCACAATGGAACTTGAAGATAAAAACAACATTCCATTTCTAGATGTGCTAATTAAAAGGAAAGAAGATGGGAACCTAGGACACACAGTCTATAGGAAAAACACCCACACAGAAAACTATCTTCACGCAAGCTCACATCATCATCCCACCGAGAAAATCGGGGTTCTTAGCACCCTAGCCACAAGAGATATTAGGATATCTAATGAAGAGCACCTAGGTCATGAAAAAGATCACCTCTCAAAGATTTTCAAAAGCATAGGTTACAAGGACAAAGACATTAAGAATGCAATGAAAAAAGCCATAGAAAGAAAAATAAATAGACCTCAACCCATGAATAACCACTCCCCTGGTATGACCGCTTACCTTCCTTACATTCAAGGAGTCACTGATAAAATTGCCAGGATATTAAGCAAGAAAGAAATAAAAACCGCTTTTAGACCACTAGAGACCATAAAACAGAAAATGAGATCTGTGAAAGACAACCTTGACCATCGAAAGTACAAAGGAGTTTATAAAATAGAGTGGTCTTGTGGAAAATGTTACATTGGAGAAACATGTTGTTCCTTTCAAGTTAGGATTAAAGAACATGGCGCTGACATAAAGAATGAACGTACTCACACCTCAGTCTTAGCAGAACACTCTCTCTCAGCTAAACACCACGTGCTCCTAGAAGATACCAAAATTCTAGCAAAAGATCACTTCTTAAAGCGTCGGATCAGGGAAGCAATAGAAATCATCAAGCATCCCAACAACCTAAATAGGGACAATGGTCTAGAGATAAATGAGAACTGGCTACCTTTGATCCATCACAACAATAACAGGTAAGTTTAATTAGGTCTCCCTTTCTCTCCCTGGACCCTTTTCTTTGCTCTTATTTTTAGGTCTTTTACCCTAGGGTTAGTCCCCAACTTTCTCTTGAACATAATGATAATAATATCATAGCTTAAAACTTAACCTTGACATTACTAATAAACTTAAGAATTCTACTTAGACTAAGACCTTATCACTAGCATTAATAAAAAGAAATGTTTAAATAATCATTGCCAACACTCATAACTCTAATACTAATAAATACCAACTTTAATAATTCATTAACAATACTACTCCCAATAAGATTATTAATAATACTAGGCCTTTTTTAGCACTAACCCTAGTAATTCTAGGGTTTATAATTAATAATCCTTGGACTATACTACTAATAATACTAACTTAAATTTATTAATATAACCAATTTTTTTTTAGTAATTTTATTAATACTAAAACTTAATAATTCGAAAGCTGTCTTTTATTAAATAAATAATTTTAGGGTTTAAGCCTACTTCTTAGCTTTCTCCATCCAAACAAAACTTAATAATTCTTTTATTAAATAAATGATTTTAGGGTTTTTGAGTCGACTTCTTAGCTTTCTCCCTCAAACAAGATGATATTTATTGCCGCTCTCCTCAACTTTTATCCTTGGCTTTACGTCCTGAAGATGGATCGTGATCTGGATCCGAAACGTCGACAAACAATCACCAACACTGTGGATTATCCGATAAATTCTGAAGACAATCACCACATAAATCTTAACAGTGAAACCATTACAATATTGATGGTCACATCGAGGAAAAATGTTGGAAACTACATCCAGAGTTGAACCCGAAGAACCATAAGGACGGAAAGAAAAAGAACATTCTAGCCACAAATTCGAGCAAATAGGTTGAAAGTAGCTCTGATGTGGATGATAGCAATAGCTACACCACTCCACGCAATAACAACGAGAAGTAAGAGTTTCTAGTGGAGGAAGAATCACCAGAAGGCCTTTGATGAGCTGAAAAGAAAGATCAATCAAACACCAGTGCTCGCATTACCAAACTTGCAAAAACCCTTCGAAGTGGAGACAGATGCAAGTGGGTATGCCACGGGAGCAGTCTTGATACAGAGAGGAAGGCCTGTCTGCTGTCATTCTGAAGTATTTCATGGGGCGGTCCTCACTTACCCTACCTACGACAAGGAACTTTATGCCTTGGTATATGATGTCAAAAAGTGGAAGCACTATCTGATGGGAAAGGAAACCATCATCCACACAAATCACCAGCTGCTTCGGTATTCGCCGGCCCAGAGTAAGTTACAACAAATTAGGCACTACAAATGGATGGGGTTCTTACAACCATTTCATTTTGTCATAAAGTATAAGAAGGGTAGCATAAACAAGTTAGCAAACATGCTTTCACGACCACCCACATCCAAGATTACAGCTTTGGGAACTCTGATGCACATGGAGCCTTTTACCCATGATGCATACAAAGAGGCATACATAGAAGATGAGGACTTCAAGGAGGTGTTTCAACAGCTACAAGGCCAAATTCATATAGAAGATGGTGACAACAAGGTTGACTTTCATTTCTAGAATGGTCTACTCTACAAGCTCGACAAGCTTTGTATTCCTAAAGGTGAACAATTTCGGCTTATCAAAGAGTCTCACACCTCCAAGGTTGCACGACATTTTGGTGTTGGGAAGACAATTGCCAACTTACAGAGGTATGTGTACTGGCCTAGAATGCAAGAAGATGTAGCATGGTATATTAGAGGATGTATACATTATTGTACCAACAAGCCCAGTAACAAGAAGCAAGGTCTATACCATCCCTTACCGGTACCCACTAGACCTTGGGAAAGCATTTCCATGGATTTTGTGGGTGGTTTACCAACCATGCAAAAGGGACATGACTATTTATTTGTGGTAGTTGACAAGTTCAACAAAATGTGCATTCTCACGCCTTGTAAAAAGACCATCAAGGGATAGGAAGCAACAAACTTGTTCTTTGAACAGGTCTGGGTGCACTTTGGGATACCAAGGAGCATCATCTCAGATAGTTAGTGCCTTTTGGACTACATTGTGGGAGAAGATGGACACTAAGCTCAAGAGGTCTACAACATTCCATCCACAGACAGATGGGTAGACATAAGTATTCAACAAGACTTTGGTGCAACTTTTGAGGGTTTACAATCAGAAGCATCCAAAGACCTAGGATGAAAATTTGATTTATATACAACACTCTTATAACAAAGAAATCCACACTTCTACTGGTAAGTCATCTTTTGAAACTTGCTCTGGCTTTTTTCCACCTTATATGTTGTATATGGACAACAAGGAGAAGTGAAGGAGGACCTCATAGGAGATGCAATAAAAGCAGGAAAAATTGTTGAGAAGATTAGGCAGATCCATTTGCAAGGACAAGAGACGTTGAAGAAGTCACAAGAAAAGTACAAACCTCAACATGACCAACGTAGAACAAAGAAAACATTTAGAGTGGGAGACAGAGTATGGTTACAACTGAATAAGGAAGGACTACAGGGTCTTGGTAAGAAGGTCAAGGATCTATGGTATGGTCCTTTTGAGGTATTGGAAAAGGTGGGAGATAATGCCTACAGACTTAGTCTACCCCATACATGTGCATTTACTCAGTAGTGAATGTGGAGAATCTCAAACTCAATGAGCCTTCCATGTTGGATCAGGAGGAGGAGTAGGTCCTACCTTCCATAGAGGACTTAGCACTAGATGCTTAGGTAGAGTTGGTAGAGGACACAGTTTTGTAGAAGCAGTCCAAAACTAAAATACAAGGGCTGCATGACCTTTGGCAGATTGGGTTGAAAGGACAACTTCCAAGCAAATCAAAGTGGTATTCCAGGGAGAAGGTAGATGAAAAATTTCCTCACCTCATTCAGTAAATCTTTTGGGGACCAAAATCCTCCCTAAATGGGGAGGTATGATCTAGATTGGATCATTATATTATTTGTCATCGATCTCGATGCTTTCAGAGTGGAAAAGATTGGAGGAATCAACTTGCAGGGTGATTTTAGTGTCAGGTCCTAGTTTGGAAAATTGGGGTCCGAAACCTTTCGGAGCCATTTTGAGGCGTTAAATGACGTTTTTTGCAGTTCTGGTGTCCGAAACTTAATACGCCCCCTTGACAGTGTTCTACACTTTGAGACCTTTCCAATAGTGCAGACCGTGCGTCAATTGGAGCTTGTATGCAAAAGTTATGCTTCTCGGAAGTTGACCTATCGTGTTGACCACCATGGTGTGAGAGGATGCCACGTCAGACCTCGTTACTCATGCATATAGGGCTAGCCACGTAAGGACTTTCAAGAAGAATCTAGAACTTTATCACAATTGAAGGTTAAGGAAGTCAAAACCCTAACCCTAGACAACTATCGGGCTATGTTAAATATCGGGCCGCTAGGAGAAGGGGTTCCATTCTATGTTATTGTATTTTGTTTCATAGCAGAGCATAACAACTGGGAGTGGGAAATTAGAGAGCATAATAGAGGGGGTTAATGTTCTGTAGCAGCCTAACAGGCCACATGTCTCAGGTAACTCCATAGAGAGTGCCTTATCCTTTGTACTTGCATTATTTCCATACTAGAGAAAAGAGAGCAGAGCAACTTCACCTTCTATCTGGGTTTTCTTCCGTAAGGGTTTACCAGAGTAAATCTTGTGTTATTTTGTGGATGGTGTGTGATTGTATTTCCCTGTTCTCTATTTTCTGCATTTGATCTATTTCATGCGTAAGTGGAAAATCAGTAACTAAAGATTTTGGAATCTAAGAAATTTAACCTACATAATGTAGATTTCAGTTTTATTTATCAAATCTATTGTGACAAACTGTCCAGTGAAATATCCACGACAGTTTACAGATCAAGGGTGCACTTCAGAGAATCTGAGGTGTAATAGGTCCTTCAAAGTCTCTTTTAAACTTCAAGTTATTCCATAGTTTGTTATTTATCAGGGGTTTCCAACAAAGGCTCAGCCTGCCAAGAGTGGTTTTATGGATAACAGATGCCTTTCGTGTGGGAAAGAGGAAACTCTCAAGCATATCATGTGGGATTGCAAATTTGCACAGGAATGTTGGTGACAAATTCAGCCCCAAATCCCCCTCTATTTTCGAAGGCAAAATCCATTGGCATGAAACAATTTTGGGGAATCAAAATCAGTTGGTGTTTAGTCTTTTCTGCCTTATGGACTTGCATTAGAGTTTCAGACCTATTATCTTTGGAAGCTCTGTTGTAAGTGTCTTTTCGAGAATAGTGTTATTGCTATCTCTTCCTTCCTTGAATCCTAGTGGGAAGAGTATGTTTTTTAGTTGCTGGCCAAATGCTTTTTTTTGTTAGGGATGCAAAGAGGTTTGATACCTCTGCTTATTCTGGTTTGATCACAGCTTTAGTAGCTCTAAGAAAAGTTTGTTTGTACATCCTCATCTCTTGTACATATGTCATTATCTTTGCACATATTTCTTTCTTTATAATATATGAAGTATTTTCAACAAATAAATAAACATAGTTTACCTCAAGGACACTCTTAATCAACACCAACCAACCACCCAGCATGCATATCCACAGGCAATTTAAATCTATAGCAGATTCACTGTCCAAAGAAGCTCTGGATCAGCATCCTGGCTGGTTACAATTTGAAGAATTTGTTAAGGATACTCTGGTCAGGAGTGATAAACTCTATATCTTCTAAAGGATGCCAGGACTGATAGTTGATCAAACAGTTTTATGTCTTTTTTGTCAATTACTACTAAGTGTATATATGTTGTAAATGAAAAAGAAAAACAGAAGATAAAAATAGGAGTCAGATGTATTAAGTCACAAGGTCATGGTTTTTTTGGGCGATATATAAGCCTCATTCCAGTTTATGTTTTGTACATGGAAAGTTTCCTTTGATTCAAATTTGAATATCAATGAAACTGCCTTTTTCCGTTGGAAAAAAAACCCACCCATGACACCAGAGGAAGATTTTGTGCTTGATCTTGTCAAATAGTCACTGCCAGTGTTTTGTCTGATAAGAGTTGGCTTTCAGCTGAAAACCCAGATAAGGCAGACTAGACTTAAAGGGACTTTGAGTGAAAGGGAGAAATTTGCTAATCATTCCAATTTGTCTTTGATTTACCAAGTGGAAGCAGATTTGGGATTTTCTTATATTTATTTCCATTCTTGTTGCCAAATAGAACAGTTTTAGGATCCTTTCATATGCCTTTGCCTTCCTTGAAGAAACATTTCCAAAAAGTAGGATATCATCTTTTTTTTTTCCAAGAAAAAAATCGTACTTTTTATTTCCATAACAGAACCAAACGTACATTCCAAAGGCTCAGATAGCGCTATGATGAAAAAGACTCCTACAGAAAACCAAGTAGCCAGCATTTACAATATTCCTCAAATTGCTTGACAGCAACATGAATTACTTCTTCCAGTCTTCTTTCAAAATGTCAAAAAAACCAACATCTCTAAGTGATAACTATCAGTCTATAGTCAATGAAGCTGCAACAGCAAGGAAAACTATAAGATTATGAAATTGCCCTCAATTCGAGCAACCACATGACCGTCTTTGTGTTCTTCACTGATGAGTGTATTCTCTGGAATGCACAAAGCCTCCTTGGATAACGAGTCTGCATGCATATTGAGCTCACAGAAAACACGTGAAAAAGAAATCTCCTGAAATAGAAGCGAGAATGCTTTCAGCTAATTTGCAAGTTGTAACAGACCTAGGTTGCTGATCTGCACCCTGTCCTGCATCCACATAATGACCAGTTCCAAATCACCAAAGATCTGTAACTGTTAAACATTTTTATCTGTGGCACATTCAAGCAATGTACTCCCAAGTTTGTCTTGCCAACCATATAATGATTTTTTGATAAAGGAAGTATAAACCCCACACTATAGATAGGAGTACCACCCTGGCATGTTCCATCAAAAATACCCCATGGAATCCCTTGTTGATCGGGGCCTCTACAACAGGATGGGGAGGTTTCAATTTCATTTTGGATTTGTAGGAGTCAAAGAGAGCCAAAACCTGTGAAGCGATCTGCAAAGGAAGAGAGTATTTATCCTCGAACAACCTGGCATTATGTGCTAACCAAATACCCCATGCAACCAAAATGGGCAAAGATCTGAAATTCTTAAGACTACTTGAACTAAAATAGACCTTGAAGCATTCTTCTATAGATTGATTATCCCAATGATGTTGAATGTTCCAAAGATCCTCAATGTGCCATTCTGGTGAACGCACAAGCCAAGAACAAATGATGATTGGACTCTGCATCAATACCACAGAGATAGCAAGAACCCGAACCCTCTACATTTCTCTTCTGAATCCCGTCCCATGTTAGAACATGGTTTTTCAGTGTCAATCAAAAAAAGAGAATACCTTTGGCAGGGCCTTTATTTTCCATATTTTTTATGCCACCAAATATTTTCTCCCGTGTGTGCCTCTGGTATAGATTGATACCCTAATTTCACAGAGTATTGGCCACCTGCGAGATTAAATACCCACACCAACTCATCGTTTACTTCCCGTAGTCTAACACGGGCTTTGGGTAGCTCTAGGATAAACATCTGCCAATGACGATGCCAAATCTCATCCAGACCAATCTCATGGGCTGATAACCAACCTTGATGCCATATCGTGGTAGACGCCGGATTGCCAATTTAGTTTAAAGTACACCTACCCCTCTTGTAATTGAATGATGAGGCTCTCTGGTAGGAAAATATTCTACCCACAACCAACAATCACATTGGCATCGACCCTTATTTGAGACCCTGATATCACCTTCCAAGCTAGGAATGTAATGTTCCCAAACAGATTTGCTTGGAACATGCTAAGTTTTAGTGTGCTTTCTAGTTGTGGTATTATAT
>SNQJ01S0006087.1:349772-399458 GCA_010110895.2 Picea sitchensis | reverse complement strand
TTAAGTATCCCCTTAGGAATCGAAGTTAATAGGTTCCAATACACCGGGATAGCTTCCAAAACCGAGTTTGTAAGAACCAAACAACCTCCTCTAGAGATCCAATGGTTACACTAGAAATTGATCCACTTCTCTATCCTCGAAAAAATACATCTCCAATCAACAATTCCATTATTGTTGGGCTTTAAATTGAATCCAAGATATTTAAATCCCCCATCCAAATCACATGAGGAGAAAGCCAAAATGTTAACCAGCTATTGCCGAATATCTTCCTCCACCAAAGGAAAGTATATGGCAGAGTTTTGAATGTTGATTTCCATCCCTGTAGCGCCACATAAAATATCTAGAATCTTCTTGTATACTAGACCTTCAACCTCACTACAAAAGCAGAAAATTAAAACATCGTCTACAAACAAAAGGTGAGTGAGATGGATATGCATACCAATCTAAATACCCTGGATACGATTTGAACTCTGAGCATCCGAAATAGCTCTACTTAGACCCTCCATAATCAAAAGAAACAGATAAGGTGATGACAAACACCTTTAGTGCAGTCCTCGATCAGGCTTGAAGAATGTCGAACCTGCACCATTAATTAATACTACAAATGAAGATGACATAATGCAACCCATTATCCAATTCACCATCGGAAGATCAAAGCCCACATGAAGAAGCAAAAGCCTTAGATAAATCCATGAAACCCGGTCATATGCCTTTGAGAGATCTAGCTTGAGGACTGTTGTAGGGATTCTCAGTGATTTGATCGTGTGAATACCTTCTTGAGTCGATCCTATCACTTCATGGATCAATATACCTTTAAGAAATCCAAATTGTTCCGTAGAAACCACCCTTGACAGTAATGGCTCAAGTCTAGTAGCAATCACTTTGGCTATTATTTTGTATAAGTTGTTGTAGAGAGAGATGGGTCTAAAGTTGCTACAATTGTTGGGACAATCCACCTTCAGAATGCGAGCAATGAATGTTGAATTGAAGCTCCTGGGTATGCGGCCAGATTGACGGACCTATTCCACCACTCATAACAGATCCTTCCCCACTACATCGAAAATATCTGCATAGAACTCAATAGTCCAGCCATCTGGCCCATGAATTTTATCCTTTTGGAAAGAGTGAATAACTCCAAGAAGTTCTATTGAGACAGGTTGGAGCAACTCGACATTCTCCTCAATCTCAACAAGCCTTGGAAGATTCCCTAGCATTGAAAGCATATCACCAATGTTTTCATGTTCAGGAGCCTTGGAGAGGGTGCTAAAATGATTGACCCCCAACCTTTCTAGATCTTCAAAACCTTTATACTTAACCCCTACACCATCTGATAATTCCCAAATCGTATTGAAGTTCTTACGGTGATTCGAAAATTTTTGGAAATATTTCATATTTTGATCACCTACCTTGAGCCAAAGAGCTCTACTCTTTAGTCTCCATTCCTTCTCTTGATCTAGGAGAATTTTTGCCCTTTGTTGTTCCAAATTTCAAGTACAATCCACTAGGGCTTGTTATATAATCCCAGAGCTTTTCTCTCCATACAACCCATCCAACTTTAACTCCAACTCCAACTCCAACTCAATCTCCCTAAGGGAATAGGACCGAATCTTACTCTTCTCGTGTGCCTAAACTCTTACCACCTCCTTGATTTTACTGAGGCTAGCAACGAACTGAGCACAAGTGGAAGATGCCAAGTTAGGTTGAAAATGTGGCCAGTTCTCCTTAACAAGGTTATGAAAGTCCTCCTCGGACGCTCCAGCTCGAATTGTATTTGAAAGAATCTCTTTGTTTCTTTGCTCCTTTGCCAAATTCCAACAGAATAGGAAAATGGTATGAAATACAGACTTTCCCAATCCATGAACGGTATTGATCAATTCCTTGGATGAGATTGTGATGTGCAAATACTGATCCAACCTCTTCAACACAACGCTGGACCCACTGCAATTATTGGTCCAGGTTGGTCCTAAATGAACTAGCTCCATGTCAACTAATCGTGCTTTTTCAAATTGTTCCACTAAGAAATTAGCCAACTTGACCTCCCGAGCAAGAGTGCCCCAAATCTCCTCCGTACTGATAGTAAGATTTAAATCACCGCCAATAATAAGGTTGTCCACCTGCAAACACTTTAGATTAAAAATGTTCTTCCAAAATTGCTCCCTGTCCTCATAGGGTCCATATAAATTTAAGGTAGCCAAATCGATACCCAACTCGAGACTATGAAGAGAAATCAAAATACCAGAGTGGAATACAAAACAATAGTTAAGTGAGATTCCCTGCAGCCTGAGATAATGCCACAAAAAGCACCAAATAAATCAGAATCAATAAAATCCCATCCCTTAAACATCTTTCGAAGCTCAGTGACAATGGGGCCACATTGGCCCATAATTTCTTGAAGGAGAACAACATCTAGACCTTCCACATTAATCATTTGCTTGAGGGATGCTTTTTAAGCCCTCCCTCCCAAGCCACGAACATTCAAGGACATGATTTTCATGGAGGAGCCACCTTAGGGGTCAGTCCAGCTCCAAGGACCCCAAAAAGAACTCGTCGTCGGCCCTGGTTGATCTCTGGAGAGGCCTTTTCTTATGCTTTTTTAATAGCGGATTTTCTACCCACCTTCGAAGGACCCCAATCCTTCAAGAGAACATAACCTAGGCCCCCCACGGCCTAAGAGGAAGAACAAGGCCGAAGAAGGTAAGTATCCCACCCAAGGGAGGAAGAAGGGGAACTAGGAGGACATACATCAGATTGGCCCTGGAAGGAAACCAAAGCAGGAGTCGGAGACTCTTTGGATGAAGGAGAACAACATCTAGACCTTCCACATTAATCATTTGCTTGAGGGATGCTTTTTAAGCCCTCCCTCCCAAGCCACGAACATTCAAGGACATGATTTTCATGGAGGAGCCACCTTAGGGGTCAGTCCAGCTCCAAGGACCCCAAAAAGAACTCGTCGTCGGCCCTGGTTGATCTCTCGAGAGGCCTTTTCTTATGCTTTTTTAATAGCGGATTTTCTACCCACCTTCGAAGGACCCCAATCCTTCAAGAGAACATAACCTAGGCCCCCCACGGCCTAAGAGGAAGAACAAGGCCGAAGAAGGTAAGGATCCCACCCAAGGGAGGAAGAAGGGGAACTAGGAGGACATACATCAGATTGGCCCTGGAAGGAAACCAAAGCAGGTCAGAATCCCTGGAAAGGTCCACCGCAAGGGCTTGTCCAACAACATAGTCCCTTGGGTGGGAAATCAAAGAGTCTAGGGAAAGTGAAGCCGAAAGAAGTGTGTGCATAGGCGTCCTAAGGAAATAAGACTTAGAAGAAGAATGGAGAGGGAAAAAATCCCTCTTACCCAACAAAGCAATCAATGAAGAACACTGTTTCCAAATAGACTCAATCCTCGTCCACTGGGTCATCGAGATGTCCAGTTGTTCAAGGGACCCCCGTCTACAGCCGCAGGTCAATATTTGACAGTAAGGATCCCATGCAGATAGAGAGAGAAATATCTCCCACCTTTACCTCTTCCAATGACGACAAAGAATCAAACTCAGCCTCCTTGACCACTTTGTGCTGAGGGCCCTGTTATCACACAAACTCGCACTTATAGAGATAAAGTCCAAAAGCTCAAGTGTGATCTAGTGTAACCAAGAGGGAGGCCACTGTCACCTCACCATCCCTCTTTCACTTCAGGCTGGCTCTCCTTTGGCTCAAGGGGCCTTCCTTGGAATAAGATTGCTAGGACTTAGGGCAAGGAAGCTCAAGATGATGTGGAGAGTGAAGTCCAGGCAATATGGTTTTTGGTAAGCTTTACTGTGTAAAAGAAAGTAGGTGGAGGTCTGGAGGCCATTGTCTTTTCATTGGGCATATGGAGTCAATGTAGCGCTTCAATGGAGGCCAAGGGAAATAGAAGAATTGGAGGTCTATCCTAAGGCTATTCCCTCCTAAGCAAACCCTAGAGTTTATCCCCAACCTTCTAGGAGAGCAAACCCTAGAGTTTATCCCCACATAAACCCTAGGTGTCGTCTTATTTCTTCAAAAGGTTCTAGTACAAGATCAAGTGGAACTAGGTCAAATCCTAAAGTTTATCTCCTCATAAACCCTAGGTTCCAACCTCAAGACAAGATTAAGGGGATGTCCCCTGACAATCCCTAACCTTGACCTTGTATGCTTCAACAAATTAAGATGGATAAAACAAGGTAAGGGGATGATCACTCTCAATCCTTTCTTAGATTTGATCAACTTCTTTCTTCTACGACTATTATCTCCTTTCTTCTTCGAAGTTGAGTCAAAAACCTTTTGCTCAACAAACCCTAAGTTCCATCCAACCAACCCTACCCCTTTGGAGAGAGAGGTTGTACAGATGATAGAGAAACCGACACAGAGGAAGAATGGGCGCCTACTCCATCCACAAGTGGAGTAAAGGTGCCCATTCCACCAGCAATCTCGCCTCATGTCGGGATCTGGGTTTTTGAAGATAGCTCTGTGAAAACCGCCTCGTACCCCACCAATTGTCCGCTTGATACAACAGGATTAAAGGTATTGTCAGAACTAGAAACCTCTCCATTGACACGACCTTCCAAATGGACACAGAGCTGGATCGAGACCTCCGGAGAAAAATCTGGAACTGAAGATGGAAAGAACCTCACGCCTGCCAAAGGGGAGATGAAGATTTGATCCTCCGAGAGAAAAATATTCCAAGTAGTCAACGAGTTGTACATCCTTGTCCTCCGGTAGCAAACCGAGTTGGGATTCCATTAGGACGTCCCACGATCGAAACACAGGACCAACATTACTTCAGAAGACCCCGACCATATACAGCTTTATTTTGTTATAATATAAATTATTTTATTTTATTTAATATAAATGTCTTCAAAGTAGGATATCATCTACAAAAAGAATGTGAGTAAAGGAAATCTTTCCTGCCACTTTAATTTGCCCCAAAAAATCCCACTTCTTTTTTCATGCATTATATACCAATTGAGGTTCTCTGCTATAAAAAGGAACTGAAGAGGGGGGAGAGGGCATCGCTGGCTTAAACTCCTCATTATATATAGAAAGAGATCACATAAACAAGTAAAAAATAAAAAACAGTTTCTGTGGATTTGTTAAACATTGCCCACTAAAGCAAAATAGGAACATAATCTATCAGATCATAAGATACAAAAAAGGAACACGGTGGCTGACTATGGACCATCCTAAAAATACCTCAATACTTTACAACCCTTGCTGAACAGACTGGTTGGTATATCGATTACTGAATGATCTGAAATTGTACAGGATGATAAGAACTTGGTTTCTCCATTGAGTCTAAAACTGTACATATATGGTGTAGCACCTATCATCATCCCTTAACAAGACAAGACATAAGGCATAGGGGATTCCCACATCTGAACTCTCCACAAGATGTGATCTCTTAAATGGCCAAATTATGCCTTAATTAGCCAAGTAACTTTAGAAGAACCAATTATTCCGGATTTTCACTTTTCTGCAGAGTATGTTATAAGGAGCCCAGCAAAAAACTGAAGGCAACAGGATTTCAAGTGAATTTGCACTCTTGACATAGCCAGGCTCTTAGTTTCCCCTTTAAACTACAAAACCTTGTTTGCTTGGTTTTTTAAACATCAAGGGCTTGCACACCAGAGTGAGATTGAATAAAATGGGCATCTCTTCCCACAATGCATAACTATTAACAATTAATCAAATGTATATCGTTCTGCTCTGCAAATTAAAGTGTACAAGCAATGAAAGTGCATGCATGGTGATCCCACCATATAATTGAGTTGATTTATTGTTGGGTTCAAGACCCTATAGAGCTGGCAATGCCCCAAACGAAAGGCATCTCATTACAAGAACGATAGAAAAGATTAGTAATAGGAGTAGAGGTCCCGGGGCCAGTTTTTTACAGAGATCACCACCTCTCAAGTTAAAACACACATTCAAGATGATCAGGGCAAAGTCTCCACATCAAATCTAGCCATTTTATACAATAGGTAGAATCTCCGGAAAAGAAAGTTAAAACACATCTTTGAAAGTGGTCGGGATAGGATTGGTCCCAATTGGGATGGTGGAGCCAATAGTAACATGCCCAGAGCAACCTCAGCCTCAGAGCCATGTTTCACAACAGTTCATGTGTTTGGCCTTGAAAATCTTGTACTTCGCATTCTGTTAAGGAATTGGCATGTAATTTTATCTGGACCTATACGACATGTCCAACCAGCTTGTGTTATACCCGATCGTTTTAACAGGGTGGAATGTTAAGGGCCATGCATGAAGCTAGCTCTGGATGTGTCATGATACTTGGAAGTCTCAATATTGTTTTAAGATTCAAGTTGCTGCTTGGTTCTTCATAAAGGTTAAGATGAAAAGCTCTAAAACATGAATGCTTAAATGTTATCAATATAGGAATGCAGATAACAGATCAGAAAATCGTATCCTTCTTTGTATTTGCTCTGCTAAATAGTGGTGGAAATGAACAAAACCCTTTGTTTGCCAGTGTTGACAGAAGGTCTTCAGCAATTGCAACACGACTACTTGTTGCTGTCCATTGACAAAAATCTTCTTGTCAAATAACAGAAAATAAGCTATCAACTTACATGTTATTCTTTCTCAGTTAACAGACATATTAATGTTAAAGGTGTGGAGATGAAAACTTTAGGTTAATATGCCGAAGGCATGTAATTAAGAGGAGGGTATTTTTCATATTTGGTTGTTTGCAGTTAACATAGACTTATTAGTGCTAAGGGTGTGGAGATGAAAACTTTAAGGTTATTATGCCGAAGGCATGTAATTAGGAGGAGGCTCTTTTTCATATTTGGTTTGGGAGTTGGATAAGGAGCATTTAAATCTCGCTCTATTTTCTGTTAGATAAAGCTTCATCTGTTTCATTTAATTTTTCCAAAATTCTGAAATTTGACTCGTTTTAGAATGGACCAAATTCCGGGCAAGGTTACATAACCAAAATTCCATCTTTCAATAATTTTTTTATAAATTATGGAAATAATTTATAAAGATACTATAAATGCCCCTTATCGCACGCAGATCCTCCATACCACCAGTTTTCAAAAGCCATTTTTTATCCGCCTGTTCTGGCAATAGTGTTCCATTCAACACGTTCAAAATGTCAGCCTGTCGGTTTCCTTCATACTTCCCAAGGGTGTCGGGGCATTCCAGGCCAATGACTTTTTTTTTGAATCCACTAGTCCATGAGAAACACCACTCACAGTTTTGAAGAGGTCAGTCGACAGTGGATCCCACGAACATGCAGGCCCAGCACGGAAGCAACCTCTTCGCATTCTCTACTTATCACAGAGAATATATCTCTTCCTTTCAGCGAGTCATGTCAAAAAGAAGATTGTAGCGGAGGGATTTTAGCAGAAGTGCAGGTTTGAAATTGGACAAAGCAAGTGAGTTTTGAGAATAGAAGCAGAGGCATTTTATCATAAGCGCAGATCTATACTTCAGTGTTCAGGTCAGGTGGGATTTTATCATAAACTCAAATCTATACTTCCGTGTTCAGGTATTGTGCTTCAATTTAGACTTCGGATAACATAGATGATTAAGCTTATTATTACCTGTATTTGCAGGGTACTCACCAATCCAATCAATGAGCCATAGTTCTTACAATTTACATATGATTTGCTTGAAACAAAATACTCTTCTTGCCACCATTGTTTACCTGATCTGATCTTATAACGGCCGTGGGATGCCTGAGTTTACCTACAACACAATTTTTTCTTTTCTTCTGTAAAATCTAAATTTGTTTGAAATACACTAAGAATTGAAACTGATACAATGTTTCTAGGTTTTAAACTTTTATGAATAAGTCTTTTGTTTTGAGTTCATATTTTGTTCTTATATGAATAAGTCTTTTGTTTTGAGTTCATATTTTGTTCTTATAATTTTGGATATCATATGTAACAATAGAATTGTGAAATCACAACAACATTATTAAAAATGGTTGATATAGATTGATTAGAATTTTGCAAGGTGGTTATTAAAAGTGGTTGATATATATTGATTAGTTAAAAGTGGTATATCAACCATTTTAATAATATTTTAACATTATATATAATAATAAAATTGTACTACCACAACCACTTTATTAAAAGTGGTTAATATAAATTGATAAACTTCTTTGTTTTTTTTATTATTGTTAATCGATATATAACCATTTGATTATGCTAATCATAATTAAATGAGAGATTTTGTTTTTAGCTGCAAGGTGCATGCAAACAAGTAAAAATATATAAAAAACAGTAAAAACATATAATTTAAATATATACAGCATGGATATAAATTAATATACTGCCTGAATATAATTTAAAACCGAAAACATGCAATTACATATAATTTAAATAGGGAATACATATATTTACAAACGATATACCATATATATATATATGGTGTACCGAAAATATATATATTTACAGATGGTGTATGCAAGCGAATAATAATCATAATTAGATGAAAGATCTTGTTTTTAGTTACACAGTGTATGCAAAACGCGGTAGTTCAAAGTGGAAAACATATAATTTAAAATACCTGCGTGCAAACCATACTCATGCATATAATTTAAAATACTTGCTTGCATAAAATTTTTCATTTTATAAGCTAGTTCTATTGTGTTAATGTAAAAAGGAGAAAAAAATACAGAAGTTGCTGCTGGCATGTCATTGGGGAAATCACAGCAGCAGAATAACAAGTCATTTATCCATCAATAATAAGTATGGATCAATAATAAGTATATTTAAAATACTTGTTTATAATTTAAAATACTCACTTGCATAAAAATTTTCATTTTATAAGCTAGTTCTATTGTGTTAATGTAAAAAGGAGAAAAAAATACAGAAGTTGATGCTGGCATGTCATTGGGGAAATCACAGCAGTAGAATAACAAGTCATTTATCCATCAATAATAAGTATGGATCAATAATAAGTATCAGGTTACAGAATAGTAAATGCTCTTCATACTAAAATATGTGACTAATGCAGTGTATCAGTTTCAGTCACTGTAGCGTTGGCAAACTCTTTAACCAAGTGAGAATACATAATACATAATACTCTGGAGGGTATACGATGTCAGTCATATGGCTAAGGTGACGTTCTCATGCTCAGGAAACGAAGAGAACATATAAATTAGTGATAAATTTGTTCAAATAATTTAATGACATTACAAAATCACCATTGTGAATTATAAAAGTACAATTACTACTATCCAATAATTAAAAGAGGTGATTAATAAGCATCCAGAAGCACAGTTTTTACTGCAGCTTGGTGTAATGTAAGTCATTTATCCATCAACTAACTAGCGAGTTTACATATGTTTTTAGAGTCCAAAAAATTACATTGATAATAGTATATCTTGACAAAAAGGTTTATGTGCATAACTGAATAAACTAAAACCAAAGTACCAGGTAACTAGTGAAACATCTCCTTGTCTAAATAGCAAGTTTACATATGTTTTTAGAGTCCAAAAAATTACATTGATAATAGTATATCTTGACAAAAAGGTTCATGTGCATAACTGAATAAACTAAAACCAAAGTACCAGGTAACTAGTGAAACATCTCCTTGTCCCGTGCTACTGATTCCTACGATGTCCTAGAGCTTCCTTCCTTTGCTAGCTTGTCATCGTCTAACATGTGAGGTGTTGGGATTTGGTGACAATGGATTCTTCTAAGGAGGGATTTGGATCCTATTATTCTGTGTTGGTTACAACGAAATAGACCAAGTGACAATGGATAGGGATTGCATTTAATAATCAGTTTCTTGTGTGAATGTATAAATTCATGTAAGCCCGTAGAGACAAATGATTGAGTGTGAGAGGAAGAGTGAAAACTTGTCAATCTGATGTAATCTCCATGATCTGAATAATAAGACAACCGATGCCTATGCTTGGTGGACGTAGCCCAACGTTTGGGTGAACCATGTGAAATCCCTGTGTCTATTATCTGTGTGTGATTGTTAATTATCATTGTGAATTGTGTTTTCCGCGTTTGCAATTCTAACAAGTGGTATATGGTTAGAGCTGGTTGGAGAAGCTTCAAATTATTGGAGGAGCCGCATAAGTGAGGTGCATAGATTTTTACATATCTAACAAGTGGTATATGGTTAGAGCTGGTTGGAGAAGCTTCAAATTATCGGAGGAGCCACATAAGTGAGGTGCATAGATTTCTACATAGCCGCAGGTCCCTCCTCTGGAAGGGTGCGACGACATACTACTCACACTTTACGTACGTTTTCAAACCTAGAATTTCCGCACTCCAGCTATGTATTACAGTGCATAAATATTTAAAAATTTCCGCACTCCAAGTGTATCGTAAGGTGCAAACTCTCCACACTCCAGTTGTAGCGTGAGGTGCAGAAACTCACTTTAGTATAAAAGTCACGATCTCCTTTCAAAATTCGCATATGGTGTTTTGACTTTTGAAAAGATTAAAAGGTTTTTTATATTATATGCATAATACGTCAACAAGTCACGTGGGTGAAGGTGAATAAAGTAAAAAAGTTTCATGGAGTAAAATGATTAAAGTAAAAGGTAAAAGGGTGGAGGAGTTAAAGTAAAAGATATTTTTTTATTAAAAAGGTGTTTTTTAATTAAAAGGTAATTTTTTTTATTAGTAAAAGGTCTTTTATTAAACTTTTCTTTTTATTAAACCTTGTGAAGTTATTCCTCTACATTATTTTTAAAGTCTTAATTATTTGATTTGGGTATTAGGATATTTTTTGTGCTAATCGCTAAGATGCAGAGTTCGAAGTTTGAAGTTGAAAAATTCAACGGTAAAAACAACTTTGAGTTTTGGAAGCTCAAGATGCAGGATTTACTGGTGCAACAAGGGTTGCAAAAAGCATTGGCAGACAAGTCAAAGAAACCAACAACCATGACGGAATGGGAATGGGAAGATCTGGATGCAAAAGCTCTTAGTACCATTCGTTTATGTCTGGCGGATGATGCTCTGTTTAATATCGTAGGAGAGGATACAACATCAGGCTTATGGAGCAAGTTGGATAGTCTATATATGATGAAGTCCTTGATGAGTGGAATCTACTTGAAGAGACAGTTGTACAGTTTGCAGATGAAATAAGGTACAAAAGTTGCTGACCATTTAAATACCTTTAATACCCTTATAGTTCAATTGACTAGTATGGAAGTTAAATTCGAAGATGAAGATAAGGCTATTACACTATTGTGTTTGTTGCCTAAGTCTTGGAATAATCTAGTCACCTCTATTAGTTTTAGCTCATCAGAAGTTTTAGATTATGACTCTGTTGTGGGAGCTTTGTTGGCTGAGGAGATGAGGTGAAAATCTAGTAAAGAAACCTCAACTTCAGAGGCGATGCTAATCAGAGGTCGAACTAAAGCGCGGAATGAGAGAAGTTTTTCTCGATCTAAGTCAAGACACAGAAAGGGTAAAGCAAAATGTTGGTATTGTGGCAAAACATAACATCTCAAGAAAGATTGCTGGAAGAGAAAGAAATCTGAGGAAAACTCTACGAAGGAAACAAATTTGGCTGTAACAAATTCAGGTATGACTGATCAAGTTTTATCCGTTTCTAGTAATTTACAATATCAAGAAGAATGACAGTTAGATTCAGGTGCTTCCCACCACATGTGCTCACATAGAAATTGGTTCATTTCTTACCAATCTGTTGATGAGGTTGTAGTGTTGATGGGAAATGGTATTCCTTGTAAAACTGTTGGGGTTGGCAGTATTAGAATCAGGATGTTCGATGGTATTGTTAGGGAATTAACGAATGTTAGATATGTACCTGAGCTTAAATCAAATTTGGTTTCATTGGGAGTGTTGGATTCTTGTGGATATAAGTATACAGGTCAAGGTGGAACTCTCACATTGTCGAAAGGTAGTTTAGTAGTGATGAAGGCAACAAAGGTTGATAACCTTTATATGCTGGAAGGCAGTACTGAAGTAGCATCTGAAGTGACAGATGTATCTTCTTGTTTATGGAAGAATCATCAAGTTCATAAGAGAAAGAAAGAATTGCAGGTATTAGTAAGCGGTAAATCATTTCCAGACTTAAAATCTTTGTTTTCGAATTCTTGCTTATTTTATATCTCTTCAAGTTATGATGGTGGTATAAAGGGATGTTGTGTGTGGGATCCTACTTCTCACAAGGTCATCATTGACAGAGATATAATATGTATGGAACAACCAAAATGGTTGATTCAAGATTGCAACGGTAAATTTGTTTGCATGCTAGATAATTCATTGTATGACCTAATGGTACCCAGACAAATATACAAGAGGTTTGAATCCTTCATAGTGATTCAGAATTTTTCAAAGGGTAGGAATGACTATACAGTTTATAGTACATTCACAATATTGATGTTATTTACTGATGATATGCTCGATGCAAGCCGAAGCATGGATAACATCAGTAAGAAATTGACTCAGGTGGACATGACAATTCAGATGAGGGATCAAGGAGCAGCAAAACAAATTATGGGCATAGAAGTACACAGAGATGGTAATGGTACGCTGTGGTTGGAGTTCAATATGAACATTGTAAAACCAGTTTTTATCCCTGTTGCTTTCCATTATAAGTTTTCTTCAAACATAGGCATTGTCTATAAAGAAGAAAATGTTATGTCTCGTGTAAGTTCAGTAGGAGGTCTGTTGTATGTGATGAAATGGTTAAGAACAGATGTTTCATATGCTAATGATGTTGTCAAATACGTGACAGATTCAGGTGTTGCAGTGAAATGGGTGCTTCAACGTTTGAGAAGCACAAATGTCACCTATAATGGTTACTGAGATGGTCTGTGATAATTGTAATGTATATTTTACAGGTGTTTTGGATAGGAGGAGATCTATCACTAAATGTGTCTCACAACACAATTGTGGAAGACATGTTGGAGGTGGAGTGACCTTTCAGGAAATCCAAACTCGTGCANACAAATATACAAGAGGTTTGAATCCTTCATAGTGAGTCAGAATTTTTCAAAGGGTAGGAATGACTATACAATTTATAGTACATTCACAATCTTGATGTTATTTACTGATGATATGCTCGATGCACGCCGAAGCATGGATAACATCAGTAAGAAATTGACTCAGGTGGACATGACAATTCAGATGAGGGATCAAGGAGCAGCAAAACAAATTATGGGCATAGAAGTACACAGAGATGGTAATGGTAAGCTGTGGTTGGAGTTCAATATGAACATTGTAAAACCAGTTTTTATCCCTGTTGCTTTCCATTATAAGTTTTCTTCAAACATAGGCCCTGTCTATAAAGAAGAAAATGTTATGTCTCGTGTAAGTTCAGTAGGAGGTCTGTTGTATGTGATGAAATGGTTAAGAACAGATGTTTCATATGCTAATGATGTTGTCAAATACGTGGCATATTCAGGTGTTGCAATGAAATGGGTGCTTCAGCGTTTGAGAAGCACAAATGTCACCTATAATGGTTACGCTGAGATGGTCTGTGATAATTGTAATGTATATTTTACAGGTGTTTTGGATAGGAGGAGATCTATCACTAAATGTGTCTCACAACACAATTGTGGAAGACATGTTGGAGGTGGAGTGACCTTTCAGGAAATCCAAACTCGTGCAAGTCACACAGGCAAGATCATGAAACCAATTTTATTAGAGAAGTTGTAGTGGTGCTTGGCTTCTCTTGGCTTGCAGAAAAGGTGATGAACAAAATGAATGAACAAGGTATCAGGGTAATTGTTGTCAAGGTGGAGATTGTTGGGATTTGGTGACAACGAATTCTTATAAGGAGAGATTTGGATCCTATTATTTTGCGTTGGTTACAACAAAATAGACCAAGTTAGAATATGGATAGGGATTGCGTTTAATAATCAGTTTCTTGTGTGAATGTATAAATTCATGTAAACTCGTAGAGGCAAATGACTGAGTGTGAGAGACAAAGTGAGAACTTGCCAATCTGATGTAATCTCCATGATCTGAA
Source organism: Picea sitchensis (assembly GCA_010110895.2). Lineage (NCBI taxonomy): Eukaryota > Viridiplantae > Streptophyta > Pinopsida > Pinales > Pinaceae > Picea > Picea sitchensis. Next base: position 385,528 of record SNQJ01S0006087.1, on the reverse strand, counting down.
TAATAAGACAATTGATGCCTATGCTGGGTGGATGTAGCCCAACATTTGGGAGAACCAAGTGAAATCCTTGTGTTTATAATTTGTATGTGATTGTTAATTATCATTGTGAATTGTGTTTACCGCATTGACAATTCTAACATGAGGAAAATAAAACTATGATTTAAAGAATTAGATAAGCTACTAAGTCCATATAATTTCCAAAAACATGCCACAATTAAATGCATGCACCAAAAGAAGGCGAGGTGACACTGTGTATGCAAAGAAATGAAAATGTAATACCCAAACAGAAATAACTAAAAATAACCGAAATAATTCTTACAATATGTATTTACAGACGATGTATACAAAATGGTGTATGCAAATAATTAAGCCAATAGGCGTCCCTATATTGGAATCGGGGTTACATAATTTTGATTTTTTTTTATAATAAATATTAGGTGGATGGCCACGATTTAATAGTTAGAGAATATTCTTCGTAGTCGCTAAGAATGAAAGGATATGATTTAAATCTAAACCTAATGTGGAGTATTTATTTGCAATTTCCACTCCCTGGCCTGACCAGGTGTCCGCCTCCTCTGACTAAGTTTGGATGGTGCATGCTACAGTGGCATTTCCACTCCCTCTGCTGGCCGTTTATCTGCACTCCCTCCACTGGCGGTTTCACTTTACATTGCAATGCTTCACTAAATAGATCCCTCTCTTTATGAAATTCTCTAATCCCTCTGCATTTCAAATATGTTTCATTGCCGAACTGTTGATGGTTTGGATTGCTAATGGATTGTTGAACCTTGGATATGTTAAATAAAATGGAGAGCAGTATTGCAACGGATTCACACACAATAATAACTTGTATTATTACCCTGATAGACACAACACAATACACATATATAAAGCTGGATTGAGATCCAACTAACTCCACGCTTGGAGGGATAGGTTGAGAGAATATCTCAACATCCTCCTACAAATCTTCAAACCAATCTCCAACTCAACATAATGCATTAATGAAGCATTATCTCTAACAGGATAGTCATGTCCATCGCTCACTCGCCTATCGTGGGATCAGAGTTCTTTAGTTGGATCGGACTTTTTCAGTGTATCGCTTGCCTATCGTTGCAGAAATCGATGTATTGCCTTTAGCAAAACTCTCTTTGCGATGTCTGTAATGTGGTTTTTGGTGTGATGCAATTTTTCTCTAATGACAGAGCTCGCTCTGTGATATGGAGATGACTGTGGTCGTCTGAGATTCTCTATATTTATTAAAAGTTTTTATTATCCATTTGTCTGTGAATGTTTTTAATGTAAATAATAACTCTGCACTTTCGGACAGTTTTTCTCAGGAAAAATGTGTCGTTGCTTTCTCTGCTTTACTTTTATCTTTTTAATTTTATTTTTGTAGGGAATTTGTGCTGAAACTGCAAGAAATTTAAATGCGCAAAATATCTTCGAATTTAATGGAGAATGGCATTAGCTTGAAGGATAAACCCTTCGTATCTTGGTTAGTGTTGGCACCAGATATCATATTGTCTAATTATGGAGCTCTTTTACGGTTTGAAGAGATTTTTTTATGTGAGGATGATTTACAGTAGTAAATGGGACTTACATCACAGAAGAATTTTGAAATTTATCTGTCGAGCAAGGTCGTTGACCTAGCGTTAAGTCTCTTTTTGAAGTTACTAAAACGAATTGGTGGTGCTTTAGCCTGTTCATTGAGAATTTTTTTAAACATGTTTTTATTAATGGTTAGGTTTTGTTGATATTAAGGTTTGTATTAATTGTTAGGTTTTGTCAACAATGGCTTACACCTAAATTAGATGGCCCTATTTTGAACGTAAAAAAATATAAGCAGATTTGACTTAAATTGACTATTTTTTCCATACAATTTATTTGATTCAACTTAAATTGACTGTTTTTTCCATATAATCTATTTGTTGAGAGAATCTCTCAACAATACACTAATCTAGTAGTTAAGTAGGTTGGACCAAATCTCTTAAATTCAACTAATTAACAAACTCTTAAATATCAAAATCTATTCACTCACGTAGAGAATAACTTGTCTTGATCTATGTCATGTATTATCTTCATCAACATCCCTTAATCATTTGGAAATTTTCCAGGCCACTAACTCCATTAAGTTGTCTTAATAGCTCCCGAGTTGAATTTTCGAGTTCCACTTTTGAATTCTAGAATTACAGATCTCCTGAAGTTGATTACTGGACGCCCACACACATGTCGTGTAACCTCATTAGCAAACCACTCACATGTCTTTAACAACTAATGAGGGATCATTCCCTAGATCCACAACTCCCAAACTAGTTGGACAATCATCCATAGTGAGCTTTTACCTGCAATTGATGCCTTCTAGCTTTGAAGAGACAATTGCTTCATACTAAGAAATCAATTCGTTGTTTGATTGCAAAGATTAACAACTGACCATCCTATGAACCATCTAGGAAAATAGTATTAGTACAGAATGTATCTGAGTCAATCTTACACTATGACCTATTTTATTAATTAGAGATTCATCATCATCATTAGTTCATAACATACTTGCAATAATCACAAACAAAAGATAACTCTAATACATACTAACAATAATTCAAAATTATTAGTTACTAATTAATATCATTGTTGATTCTGCCATCTCTCTTGCTGCCACTGTAGCCCCAAAACCACAAGCCCCATTACCATCCACATTTCACACACGCCAGTTGTTTTTCTATGATTCTCATATCCAGAGGAACCCGTGATGTCGAGCGAATGTGATTTGAAGTTCTTGTCGCTGTCATTGTGTGTGTAGCTCTGGCCATGAGTACCCACAATAAATTCAGTGAGGATGGGGTCGTAATGAACCGCAGGGAATTGGAGGCAACTGGGGTTTTCAAATCGGTGTGCAACATGATGTATCCGGACATCTGCTTTTCAACTCTCTTATTACATCCATTTCAACTCTCTTATTACATCCAGAAACCAGGAAAGTTGCAATCTCCAAGAAGCTCGCCACTATTGTTGTGAAGGTGACCATGTATGAGCTCAAAAATATCTCTGCAACTTTAGGATATTAAATGAGTCGGAAACCAATCACGGACCAAAGTAGCCAGTCCATTGCAGATTACTGGATCGAGTTGAATACTTGGAGTTACAGGTGGACAACGATTTCGAGATGGTAACACACACAGATAACAGGTCGCAATTCAAACCTGCAATTGCTTTCTCTGATAGTAAGCAAATATGTGGGCAGATAGGCACACAACAACCTTTTCATGAAACACACTGCAGCAAAACACAAAATTAATGATCTTCTTTCACATTCTAATCTTACATATTTACATAGGAATAAAACTTATGACTCTTCATTTTCTTGGGCTCTCTTGTGAGTAAACTAAGCCGAGTCTCACTCTCATACCAATTTAGAAAATGGGAGAGAAGACATTTATTTACACACACCAAAACCAATCTTGTATTATATTCATTCAATAAAGCATTACACACATAAATACATTAATTTTGGCCTTAAGATGGATTGACTATCTTAGCCATACAATCTATTTATTGAGATAATCTCTCAACAACACACTAACCTAGGAGTTAAGTAGGTTGGAACAAATCTCCCAACTCCAACTAATTAACAAACTCTTAAATATTAAAATCTATTCTCTCACGTAGAGAATAATCTCTACATTAATTCATAATTATTTATCGTATCATCGATTTTGGCTATGCATTCGACTCTCCATGGTGGTGTCGGCCAGGGTTTAACCCTAACCGCGTGTTCTCGCTTATTGGCTCACGCTTTTGGTAGTGACGACCGCTCTTTGGCTACCAAGCTTGGCTTGGCCAACCTTCCCCTCTCTGGTTTGGCGGTTTTATCAATGTCTGACAACTCTCTCAGCTCTTTGGGATCCATGGAAATGCCCCCCTTTTGACGGTTGTGTCTTCTCTCCTTGGGGGTCCCATTATGAATTGTGATCCTTTGCATTTTGTTGGTTCTTGCCCTTCGTCTCCCTCTGGAAATCCGGGTAATCCCTCTGAAAAAGATATTGTGCATTCTTCTTCTAACAGTTTGATGGTTCAGGAAGCTCTAACAATCTCTATTCCTTTGATGAAAGGTGTTGTATCTAAGGCAACGATTTATAGCTCAACTGCTCTTATTTGTTGATTCATCGGATTGTGGCCACGTCTAGTCGACCTGCACAAATGCATCTCAGACCTTTGGCAACCCAATATTAAAGGCGAAGCGTTTATTTTCCCATGTGCAAAATGGTTCTTTATTGTAATGTTTGATAATGCCCAAGATAAGGATTTGATTTTAAAAATAGGTTCCTAGTCCTGGGGAAAATCCGGTTTATGCATGAAACCCTGGACCCCTTCCTTTGATCTAGTGACCTATTCCTTGTCGACGACACCGGTTTGGGTTAGGCTTCCCAACTTACCTCTGCACCTTTAGGGTTTACCCTCTCTTCGAGCCATTGGAAATGCTATTGGGAAATTCCACTACATAAGTGAGGAGACATAAAATTGCAGTAATATCACTTACACTCGAATATGCGTGGAAATGGATTTCAGCAAAGGGTTTCTAGTTAAAATAATCCTCACAAGTGAAAGCTCTTCCTGGTCTCAAAACCTACTTTATGAAAATGTTTTTTTTTTTTTGTTGCAGAGTTTTTTTTGAAACAGGACATAAGGCATCTCATTGCCCGAAAAGACCAAGGAGAGCCAAGAAACTCCAATGTAAATCAACTTGGTGGGATGGTTCCAAAGAAGAACACCAAATGATTAACAAGGATGAGATAGATGCCCCAGGTCCGCCTATGGTTGAGCCCAATTCAAAATAAGAAGAAAACATGGATACCTCTTCCCAAAAGCAATATGTGGATCCACACGATCCTGTGAAAGAGGAAGATATTATCCCTCCAGATCTAGACCAGGAAGCATTAAAAAATCCAGATGTGGCACCACATGATTCATTAGAACATGATCATTCTACTCCCTAAGATTTGGCCCGAAAGATGAGATGGGAAGACCACACAGAAGAATAGGAGACCCTTGAACAACATGAATGATCTAGGCGGATATCGGTGGCCACCCAACTTTTCCAACTGGCTCAAAACAATTTTCTGGCAATTTTGGTAATTTACTATTTTTAGCAGTTTTTAACTTCCGAGGCCATTTTGAGGGCCTAAATGAAGGTTTTTCAGGATCAAGCTTCTCAATGATAGCCAAAGGCTCTGATTGAGCCCCCAAAATGAATCTCCTCGACGATACCTTTCCAACTAGCTATCGTGTGCCTCAAATGAAGATCGTATGTCAAAGTTACGCTCCCAGGAAGTTGATACACCAAACTACCCAAAACGGGGTCCACAAAACTGTTGGATTTTCATCTTCTGGGGTTAGGGTTTTGGATTTTCTTTATGATAAAAATGCCTTTGGATCCTCATTGTAAAATCATCTTCTTGCGAATGCGAGTAGCAGACACATCTCTTCTTAGAGATAAGTTGCCACCATTCTAGCGAGTCTTTCACTCTGTATTTTTACAGTCTTTGTACATTTTTGTTCATTAATAGAAAATTGTGTATTGATGTATCTCCGTGTTTATGATTGCATCTCTGATACGTTTATGTTATATTATTGGATATTTGAGATATCTCTATACATTGTTTTATTATATCTCCGCTCTCATTTCGTGCCGAAAATAATCCGGATTAGTGGTATTAGAGCAGGCTGCTCTTGATCGTTTTTCAGTGCATGTCCCCGACGAGGTTCGAGTATAGCAAGTTGGGTCTCGATCTTGTCTCTCTTGAAGACAATCGCTCTCGCACGTCCAAGAAACCCTCCATGGCAGAAGAAAAAAAAAACGATAGAGCAGATGATTCTGTTAATCTGTTGCTTGAGCAAGCTCTCACGCGACAAAAAGACGAAATGATGGAGAATTTTTCCCACATCCTTCAACGCCTGTCGATAACAACATGCACGTCTTCATTAAACGACCACTTTGGAAGTACCTCGCCTTTCAAGGTACAAGTTACTTTTGATATTCCCATATTTGAAGGACAGATAGATGCAGATGCCTTAGAAAAATGGTTAAATCTGCTAGAAGGTTATTTCTCTGTTTATAATTTCTCCGACGGGGAAAAGATCACCTTCGCACTCCTTAAGGCTCTCCCCCATGTCAAACATTGGCGGGAAACTTACTGGGAGCAAAGTTCCACAGAGGAGTCTGGAATATATGGGGCCGAGCCCACTTGGGATTTTTTGTGTGGATGCGGTAAAGGAACAATATTACCCTGTTGGAAACTATGAGGACCAATACATGAGATGGACCACTCTGCGGCAAGAAAGGGGCCAAGCAGTTCCGAAGTTCACCAATACCTTCCATACCTTGCGCACCAAGGTGGGTATCAAAGACTCCGAACGACATTTGGTTCTGAAATACCGTGGGGCTCTACACAGATACATCCAAACTGAAATGGATTTTTTGGACATCTCATCACTTGGTTATGCTTATCGATATGTTGTTAAAATCGAGCAGAAGTTTAAGCACCAGAACAAACAGGAGTTCGTGTCTGCAAATCTGCAACAACCAAAGTATGATAAAGACAACCCTAAAAAACAACATCCCGAAAACCAGTCCAAGACACATGAAAATAAGGGTCACGGAAAGACGAAGGACATTGGCAAATGGTGTGACTTCCACAAAATCCCTTGGCACAACACCAATGAATTTCGCTCAAAACAATGATTGGTGGTCGAGATAAAAGACAAGGAGTCGAACCCTGATTTAGAATTTGATTATGAAAATACTGATAGAAGATAGATCATCGACGCAGACCCCACTGCTATTGTCGCAACAGCATCAATTCAACCAGAAGAACCAACAGATTCTGAAGAGGGGGGTTTCCTTTTTCATTCACAGATGTGGGTGAAGGGGACCCCATTGCATTTTATTGTTGATAGCGAAAGCCAGAAGAACCTCATCTCAGCAGAGGCTATCAAACAATTTGGATTGTTGACAACACCACACCCGCAACCATACAACATCGGGTGGCTTTGCTAGGGACAAGATCTTCGAGTCAGCCCGCAGTTTCGATTGTCATACAACATCTAACCCTTCAAGGATGAGGTATTATGTGATGTTTCCCCCCTGGATGTCTGTGATGTTCTCTTGGGCCAACCATATATGTGGAAGCGCCAAGCTATTTATGAGTCTCGACCCCGTAGTGTCATTGTTACTCTTGGGGGTCATCTCTACATGATACCATTGGTAATTCCGACTATTGTCCCACCTAAACAATGCCATAAGGTAGTATCTCATACTACAAAATTTAGCTTCTTCATAGTCTGTTCAAAGCGTGAATAGAAGAACACCACTGCAGCCTCAGTCCAAGCACCTTCTATCCAACAGAAGAAGGTTGACAAGATTGCATGATCCATGTGGATATCAATGGCCACCCACCTTTTCCAACTGGCTCAAAACAATTTGCTGACAATTTTGACAATTTACTATTTTTAGTAGTTTTAACTTTTGGGGCCATTTTGAGGGCATAAATGAAGGTTTTTCGAGATTGATATTCTTAATAATAGTGAAGGCATGATTGAGCCTCCACAATGAATCTTCTCAACGATACCTTTCCAACGAGCCATCATACGCCTAAAATGGAGATCGTATGAAAAAGTTACGACCCCGGGAAGTTGATGTACTAACTTACCCAGACGGGGCCCACATGACTTTTGGTGCTTCATCTCCTAGGGTTAGGTTTTTGGATGTCTAGGGTTTTGACATTCTTGTTTATTGTAAAAATGCCTTCAGAGCCTCATTGTAATGATTTTTCTTGCGAATGAGCGCAACCGTCACATCTCTTCTCAGAGATAAGCTGCCACCATTCCAACAAAGCTTGTTTCCGCTGCATTTTATAGTTTCAGCTTATTTCCTTATTGAATAGAAAACAAATTTTACTGTATCTCTGTTATTTTGTGTTAAACACCTGTTAATAATTTGTAGTCATTTCGTTCTGCTCATAAAATCCGGATCAGTGGCATTAGAGCGGTCTTTTCCTTGTCGTCTTAATGCATGTCCCCAACGAGGTTGGAGTACAAAGAGTTGGGTCTTGAGCTTGTTTCTATTGAGGACAAAAGCTCTCGCACGCCCAAGTGACCTCTCATGGTAGGAGAAAAGAAAGATGACGAGACAGAAGATCCTTTCCAACTGTTGATTGAGGAAGACCTCACGCAACAAAGGAACGGGATGATGGATAGTTTCGCGCAAATCCTTGGACGACTACCAATAGATGACACATCTTCTTCGAGCGGAGGCAACGCCCCCTTTAAGGTACAAATAAACTTCGATAATCCTATATTTGAAGGTCAGATAGATGCAAATATTGTAGACAAGTGGTTGAATCTACTAGAAGGGTATTTTTCTGTCCATAACTTTTCGAGTAGAGAAAATATTACTTTTGCGCTCCTTAAAGCCGTTTCCCATGTCAAAGATTGGTGGGAAACATTCTGTGAGCAAAAGGAAACCGATGAACCATCTTTATTTACAGTCACGACCACCTGAGAATCTTTCAGGGATGTTATTGAGGAACAATACGACCCTGTCGGAAGTTATGATTACTTGTATACCAAATGGACCACACTGCGGCAAGAAAGAGACCAAGCAGTGCCATATTTCACAAATATCTTCCATACCTTGTGCACCAAGTTGGGTATCAAAGATTCAGAGCGACATCTAGTGCTCAAGTATCGCGACGCTCTGCATAGATACATCTAGACTGAAGTGGAATTTCTAGACATCTCGTCCTTGGGCACGACCTACCGATATGCCGTCAAAATCGAGTAGAAGCTCAAACAAAAGACGCAACAATTTGGGCCTGGGAACCCCTAACAACAAAAGCTAGGAAAGGGCGGCCCCAACCCACAGAACAAAGGACAGAGCAAAGATGGACAATATCAGGACAACCATTCCAAGCCGCAAGCAAAGAAGGACACCAAAAAGACAAAGAAAGATACCGAGAAGTGGTGCGCCTTCCATAAGAGCCCTTGACATAACACTGCTGACTACCGCTCAAAGCAATCGCTGGTGGCCGAAGTGAAAGCCTATGAATCAGATGCGGGTTCTGACTCTGAGCCAGAACCAGAAAGGGGAAGATGGATCATTGATGCGGAACCCAGTGCCACCGTTGCTACCACCAAGCTCCAGCCTGGTGAACCAGACGAGCCAGAAGAAGGAGAACGCCTCTTCCATTCACAGATGTGGGTAAAATACACCCCACTGCACTTCATCATTGATAGCGGTAGCTAGAAGAACCTCATCTCAGCAAAGGTCATCAAGTGGCTGGCCCTGCCAACAACGCCGCACCCACAACCCTACACCATTGGATGGCTTCGCCAAGGAAGCGATCTCCGCATCAACGAATAGTGCCGACTGTCGTACGACATCAAGCCCTTCAAAGACGAGGTATTGTGTGATGTTGCTCCTCTCGAAGTTTGTGATGTTCTTTTGGGCCAGCCTTATTTATGGAAATGTCATGTTGTATATGAGTCTAGGCCTCATAGAGTTATTATTACTTTGAACAAGAAATTGTACAGGATACTTGAGGCAATCCCACTCAGTGCTATTTCCTTGATCTCTGCTAAGCAATGCAGGAAGGTCATCTCTCAGACAGGGAAGTTTGTCTTCTTCGTGATTCGCTCTTAGAATAAGCGAAAGATCACAATCATATCCAGGGTCTCTGCGACCGACCTCTCCACACAGCAAAAACAAGTATATAAGGTCATGAAAGAATACTTAGATATATTCTCCTCACCTACCAGGGTACCTCTGCATTGCCAGGTCAAGCACCCCATCGATCTGACCCTCGGTGCACCGCTGCCCAATGGGCTAGTCTATCGCCACTCTCTATTAGAGAATGAGGAGATCAAGCGACAGATCCAATAACTTCTCCACAAGGGGTACATCCGTCCCATCTCATCACCTTACATGAGCTCAATCGTGTTGGTACAGAAGAAAGATGGAACCTGACGACTCTGAATTGATTACCGAGCTCTGAATAAAATCATAGTCAGAAACCGATACCTGATTCCCCGAATCGACGACCTCCTTGATCAACTCAGGGGGGCCAAATACTTCAGTAAAATTGATTTGAAGTCTGGCTACCACTAGGTCCCGATAGAACAGACAGATGTATGGAAAACCGCCTTCAAGTCAAAGGAAGGCCTTTTTGAATGGTTGGTCATGCCCTTTGGTTTGACAAATGCTCCAACCACTTTCATGAGGATGATGGACGATATCCTACGACCATTCACCAATACTTTTGTAGTGGTGTATCTGGATGACATTCTCATTTACATCAAGACTTGGGCCGAACACTTGCAACATATTCAGCAGGTTCTGCACACCCTGTGACAGCACAAGATATATGCCAACTTGGAAAAATGCTCCTTCGGCATGGACAAGGTCCATTACCTGGGCTACATCATTGATCAACATGGCGTACATGTGGATCCAGCCAAGATTCAAGTCATCCGTGACTGGCCAGCCCCAACCACACTCACTGAGCTTCAGAGCTTCTTGGGTCTTGCCAATTTCTACCGCAGGTTCGTGTTGGGATTCTCCCATATTGCATGGGACCTCAACGAAATAACCAGGGGTGGTGGTAAGGAGAAATTTGCGTGGGGTCGGTCCCAACAACAAGCATTCGATGATTTGAAGCAACGCTTGTGCTCAACCCTAGTACTTTCACTACCAGACCTGTAGTAGCCCTTTGAGATCGAGACAAATGCTTCAGACAATGCGGTGGGCGCCGTTCTCACTCAGCACGACCACCCCGTGGCCTATCATAGTGAGACACTATCAGAGGCTATCCGTAAGTACCCTAATTACGACAAAGAAATGTACTCCATTGTGCAATCCTTCTTCCAGTGGAGACATTACATTCTTGGGAAGGAGACAGTCATCCACACTGATCATAATCCATTGCAGTTCATGCAGACACAAGGAAAATTGCAGAATGATCGCCATCAAAAGTGGTCCACATATTTGCAACAATTCCACCTCAACATCAAGTATAAAACATGAAGCACCAATCGCGTCGTTGATTGCCTCAGCAGACCGTCAGTTATGACACTTACCATAGTGCTAGACTCTTGCGACCATGAGACCTCTGGATGACCCCAACTCTATGAGACAGACCTGGACTTCGCCACCACCTACCAAATGTTGGGTGCAAACATAGTTGTCGATAATTTCCATCTTTAGGATGGGTTGTTGTGTCGTATGGGCCATATATGTGTTCCATCAAGCGAGCGAGCGAAGCTGATCTGGGAAGCCCACCACAGTCGGGTAGCAAAATACTTTGGCGTCAAAAATACAGTGGCGATGCTATATCAGGTCCTGCACTGCTTGTGCTATTGCCAAATCAACCACTAAGAAACAAGGCCTATACACCCCTCTTCCTACTCCTGACAGGCCATGGGAATCCATCTCAATGGACTACATGTCGGGCCTCTTGTCCACCAAGTAGGGAAATGACTGTGTTTTTGTGGTTGTTGATCACTTTTCTAAGATGACGATTCTGGTTGCCTATAAGAAGAACATCACAGCAGAGGCCACTGCTAAGCTCTTCTTTGAACGAGTCTGGGTACATTTGGAATCCCACAAACCATTGTCTCAGATTGGGACAGTCGATTTTTTATCACATTCTGGTCGAGCCTCTGGTCACTGCTGGACACCAAGCTTACCAAATCCACGACCTTCCACCCCCAGACAGATGGCCAAACCGAGGTCGTAAATCGAATGATTGTGCATATCCTTCGCATGTATAATTCAACGCACTCTCGCACATGGGATGAGAGCCTTCCCTATGTCCAACATAGCTACAACCGAGCCCTGCATAGTTCAACCGGCCACAACCCCTTTCAGGTGGGGTTGGGATTCCAACCATTGGGTCCCATAGATGTTGCACTTCCCCTTGCGGTCACTTCGACTGAATTATCTCCTGCTCCAACTGAAGCTGACAAAGCCACCCGGTTCATTGAGAGGATCCAGCACATCCACCAACAGGTTCAGGATATCCTACAAAAGTCCAATGACAAGTACAAACAGTGCCATGGTCAACATCGGGTGCCACATAAGTTTCAGGTGGACGACAAATTTTGGTTTCACTTGCAAAAGAACACCTTACAAGACCCCATCGGAAGCTTCGCCCACTCCGTTATGGGCCGTACACCATCACCAAGGTCGTGGGGGATAATGCTTTTGAGCTCAACATTCCTCCTTTCCTTGGTCTGCACCCAGTGTTCAATGTGGATCTCATTCGCTCTTGTTTCCCACCATTATTGGACACCTCCAACGTAGTAGAACAACTGACACCAACAGAGCTCAACCTCGACTGAATACAAAAAGCATCCAGTGATCAGATTGTGGACACACAGATCAAGGGCACTCGACAACAAAGGATCCAACTTTATTGAGTTGTCAAAGCAGGGCAACTCCTGCACCAAGGCAAGTGGCTCACCCGGGGCCAAATTCAACAAAACTTTCCTCATCTGATGGGGGAACTCAACGCAATGGAGACCATTGCTTCCTAAGGAGGGAGGATTGATCCAGGTGGATATCAGTGGCCACCCACCTTTTCCAACTGGCTCAAAACAATTTTCTGACAATTTTGGCAATTTATTATTTTTAGTAGTTTTAACTTCCGGGGCCATTTTTAGGGCCTAAATGAAGGTTTTTTGAGATCGAGCTTCTCAATGATAGTCGAAGGCATGATTGAGCCACCAAAATGAATCTCCTCGACGATACCTTTCCAATGGGCTATCATCTCCTAGGGTCAGGTTTTTGGATGTCTAGGGTTTTTGGCATTCCTGTTTATTGTAAAAAGGCCTTCATAGCCTCATTGTAATAATTTTTCTTGCGAATGAGCGCAACCATCACATCTCTTCTCAGAAATAAGCCGCCACCATTCCAACAATCTTGTTTCCACTGCATTTTACAGTTTCAACTTTTTTCCTCATTGAATAGAAAACCAATTTTACTGTGTCTCTGTTATTTTGTGTTAAGCACATGTTAATAATCTGTAGTCATTTCGTTTTGCTCATAAAATCCAGATCATTGCAACAAAGTGTAAAGATTCCTTCTGCACACAGGAATATCATGTAGCCAGACTGGTTAAAAAGGTCCAACCCTTCCAGCCACAGGTTCGTGACAACCTTCAACAAGCTAAGCAATACAACTTCTCCAACAAGGCAAACAGCTCATCAAGATGCAGATTCAGGAAACGTTTTTCCCTCTCCCTCGAGCACTCAACGCAATGGAGATCATTGCTTTCTAAGGAGGGAGGATTGATCCAGGTGGATATCAGTGTCCACCCACCTTTTCCAATTGGCTCAAAACAATTTTTTGACAATTTTGGTAATTTACTATTTTTAACAGTGTTTAACTTTTGGGGCCATTTTGAGGGCCTAAATGAAAGTTTTTCAGGATCGAGCTTCTCAATGATATTCAAAGGCTCTCATTGAGCCCCCAAAATTAATCTTCTCGATGATACATTTCCAACGATCTATCGTGCGCCCCAAACGAAGATCGTATGCCAAAGTTACGCCCCCGGGAAGTTGATACACCAAACTACCCAAAACGGGGTTCACAAAATTGTTGGCTTTTCATCTTCCGGGGTTAGGGTTTTGGATTTTCTTTATGATAAAAAGGCCTTTGGAACCTCATTGTAAAATCATCTTTTTTCGAATGCGAGTAGCAGACACATCTCTTCTCAGAGATAAGCTGCCACCATTCTAGCGAGTCCTTCACTCTGTATTTTTACAATCTTTATACATTTTCTCTCATTAATAGAAAATTGTGTATTAGTGTATCTCTGTGTTTATGGTTGCATCTATGATACATTTCTATTACATTATTAGATATCCAAGATATCTCTGTACATTGCTTTATTATATCTCTGCTCTCATTTTGTGCCGAAAATAATCCGGATCAATGAACCTCCAGATCAAGGCATGTTGAGAATGGAGAGAGAAGCACTGAAGTCATCAAAAAGAAAAGAAGCTTGGACTACAATAGTTAAGAAGAAGAAAACCTTCTTAAGGAGCACAGTCGGTGGTGACAAGAAGCTAACCCTGTAATCTAATCTAGAAATGTAGTGTTTTTGTATCTTGTTATGTAAACAATTTGTTAAAATCTACTCATGCAAGAAATTCCATAATGTTGTTAGTTCGATTACAACCTCCATCAACCTTTTGATGTGCTATATAACCATTTCTAATCTTAAATAAATACTTATCCTTGTTGAAATTTAACACTATGTAATAAGTTGTTTGCTTGGGCACAACTTCTTTTTATAAATACAATTTCAGTTTCTGTTAAAACAAAAAAATCTCAATATTACGACTTTATGAAAATTCCCACAAATAAGAAAAACACACTTAAACATATAAAATATTTTTTTGTTTTACTCTTCCAATCAACGTCTTTTCTTGATCAATGCAACTCTCCTCTCTTGATCAACGAGCTCCTCAGTGGCGATCAACCTCGTTATCTGAGTCTGTGGGTTGGTTTCCTTATGCAACAACGTACACATTTCAATGTCATTGTATTTTAATTATAAACAATGATTTCACCATTTGTAAGCACTATTTTTTCCCACTTCTCTCTTTGTCATCCAAATCTTCTTCATGACAGTCCCCAAAATCTCCCCACCACTAATATGCATTATTTTTTCTCAATCTTTTCCATGTCCAGTACTCAAATACCAGAGGCAATTATTTTTTCTCAATCTTTTCCATGTCCAGTACTCAAATACCAGAGGCAAAAGAGAGTCATTTCATATATTTTAAATATTATCTAAATCTTCTTCATGCTAGGTCCCCAAAATCTCCCCACCACTAGTATGCACTATTTTTTCCCAATCTTTTCCATGTCCGGTCCTCAAATATCACAGGCAGAAAAGAGTTTTTTCGTACATTTTAAATGTAAAAAGTTAAGTAACTTTTGTAAAAGTATTCTTTATAATTTCATAATTTTAAATTCATAATCCTAGAGTTAAAAACTTTTAATAATGATAATCATATATATTTATAAATACAAAAAAGTTAATGTTTAAAATCTTATTCATTGATTTAGAGGAGATGACAAAATGGCAGCATCTTTAATTCCTAATCACAAAGATTTCTAATTAAAAAATTAAAAAGGGATGCTTATAATGAATCGTTACAGAGAGAGTTCAGTGATCCACTAACCATTTTTATTCATATACGAGGTGCAGGCTCATAAGGCTAGAAATTTGAAGTAGGTTCATGAATTGGTAGCAAGGTTTATTTCACTGTTGGATAAGCAGGAACATAGTCTAGGGTCTCTACAAACTTGGATCAAGAGTTCAATTGAAAAGAGTTACATTTTCCAAATAGATATTCTTTTGGGTATAAATTCATTGCTGGTAAATATTTGCTTCATTGTCTTCCACATGAGAAATGTTCGGTTTATTGGATGTCAATGTGTGTTTGTTATGAATGAAATTAATTCATGTGAATGTTTCACAGTGGTAATTAAATTTTATATATTGAATTGTAAATTGTTTTATATAATTAAATTTTATATATTGAATTGTGAAACATCGAAGAACAATTATTTATTTCTGTACACAAACAAATTTTGAAATTGAGAACCTCAGGTTACATGTAAAAATACCATTTTTCTTACAACTATTAAAATACAAATAGTATAGTAAGTAAAAACTAGTAACAATGAACAAATAAGAGTTAAATGTTTCCAAATAAATTTAAAAACCATGAAAATTGGTTAATTCCTCTTAGCTGGGCCAATCGCTCTTTCTAATCAATTTAATTATCCCTTTGGCAAATAAAAAATTATAATAATTAATAAATAAAATTTAATTTTTTCTCAAATAAAAATTAATATTTTGAAATAAATTTAAAACCCAGGATCACAGTCACTTCGTTAATTCCTTTTAGCAGAGCGAGTTGCTCTTCCTGCTCAAATTAATTATTCCGTCGTCGTTTAGTTGAGCAAGTGTTTTTTAAATGATTTTATAGTCCCATTCACTGCTGCTGTCAAAGCGTTCCTTCATCTTATTAAGATTTTTGGGTTGATAGCCTTCCTAGTATTCAAATTATTGCAATATAATTTAGGTAGAAATTATGTGTGTGTTTTTTTGAGTTATTAATGATAGGAATAAAAGCAAGGCAAGATGAATATAATACAAACAAAGACATCCATAATTACAACACGATTTTATCCTCGAAAATTCTTGTAGGAAAACCAACCATAAAAATATTTGATTACTACCGCCAAGTGAACTTACTTTTTGCTCACCTCTAGTACCAGGGCCCTGAATCATGACTATAGACTTCAAACGTTTTGACTCATTTCCTAACAATTATTATGATAGACCAACTTGAGAGCCACCATGGGTGGGCATCCATGTCCCTGCACTAGCCATGGGAGCTGCCATGATATTTTTAGTGAGGGTTATATGGAAAACCATTTGATGATGGTGAAAATTATTCATTAGATACACTATTAATGATTGGTAGTTTATCTTTTTCATCCTTCATATTGGATACCATACTATTCACTATTTAATGGATAAAATGAAAAAAACACACTACCATTAATTTAATTAGTAGCGTACCTCTTAAATATCACAACTAGTCAACTTCAAAAACTCAAAATATACATTTAAAAATAAATAGCAAAATAACAACAAAAGAATTGATCTATTGTTCAAGTATTAATATCAAAACAACATAAATAATATTAATATTATAATTATATTTAATAGGTGCACGGTTATATATAACCGTGCACCTATTCCAAAAACTCAGCGTAACAAGGGGAGGCCCCCCAAATCACCCTAGAGATTCTTTACGATTATATGGAATCAGTAGAAAAAAAAAAACAGAGAAGAGAGAGATGCCAAAATCCAAATAGAGTTAGAAACATTAGAAAAAAGGAGTGAAGAAAGAGACTTAAAACTCCAAAAAAACAGAGAAGAGAGAGATGTCAAAATCCAAATAGAGTTAGAAACATTAGAAAAAAGGAGTGAAGAAAGAGACTTAAAATGCCAAATAGAGCTAGAGGCAATGATTGATAAAAAAATTAAAGATACCATTCAAACTCAAATAGAGGATAGATTCTTAGGGTTCAAGAGTGAATTGCAGACAATGAATGATAGAATTCAAGAAATGGAAAAACATAAACAATCAATCCAAGAAGGAGGGGTTGAAGAAAATCACAATTTGAGAGATACAATTAAAGAGCTAGAAGAAAAACTAACCAACAATTTGACCCTCAATAATATGAAAAACAAATTGGATATCAAACACATCAAAGAGGAAATGAATAAGCTAATCGAATTGGACCATAAGTGTAACAAAAGAGCCTTGAACGTCATAATTTTTGGTATAAAAGAACAACAAGAGGAGGATATGCTAGCAATAGTAAAAGAAGAATTAAAAAATAAATCACAAATTGATACAACTTACCTCATAGAAGCAAAGAGGCTAGGAAAAATAATTGATCACAAAGATAGATTGATCCGTGTCAAAGTAAGTTGTAATGACCATAAATATAAAGAATTAAAAAAATAAATCACAAATTGATAACTTACCTCATAGAAGCAGTAAAGAGGCTAGAAAAAATAATCAATTGATCACAAAGATAGACTGATCCAAGCTTCAAAAGTAAGTTGTAATGACCATAATATAGCATACTTAGTAAATTCTAGCTTAAAATACAGAATATTTATAAAATGAATACCCCATTCCCCAAGACTCAGTCGGAATTAAGGAAGGAAGTCTAAAAGGTCAAAGAAGCCGTGAAAGAAGGAAATGGGCAAGAATTAGAAATCAAAAAGTCCACAGCCAGGATAGAGAACGTATGATAATAATAAATAGGAATTTGGGTCACTTGGGATCCTTTGAATTTTCTGGTTTCTCCACACAT
Source organism: Picea sitchensis (assembly GCA_010110895.2). NCBI lineage: Eukaryota > Viridiplantae > Streptophyta > Pinopsida > Pinales > Pinaceae > Picea > Picea sitchensis. Next base: position 367,560 of record SNQJ01S0006087.1, on the reverse strand, counting down.
TAATCTGTCCTAATGTATAAGTTGGATCCCGAAAGTGATATTGATATTATCCGGTTTTAATAAAACTTGGGAGCACGAGGAGTCTAAGGTCCCTAACATGGAAGGATTTTATTCACATGGTTGGCATGGGAATGAAAAAAATCCCACCACAGAGAGGGATAGGAGGTATAGCTTGTTATAATAGGAAAACCATTTCTCCTCACATTCAACTCTATGGTGATTGACCCTCTTAATCAATACATTTGTATAGAAATTTCAGACACAAATGCAAAGAAGATGTATATAGCAATTTGAGTTATTTTGCACCTATTAATTCTACTTTATAAGAAAATAATCTTAGATAAAAATTGTCCCTATAATAATTCTCTTAGAGTCAAGATATTTATAATTTGAAAAAATGGAAGGTATTATCCTTATGAGACTTTAATGGTTAGGACTACAACTAAACAAGCCACTCTTTTAAGTGATGACTCAAACCATAATCCTTTATATTGATGAGGACCTTGTTCTATCTAATAGCCATGAAAAAAAACTCTAAAGACCTAATTGAGAATTTGTTTGGTATTGAGCTATTCAATCTCTACAATTATCAAGACTCAGCACTCTGTAAATGGAGTAAATAAAGTACAAATCCTCTAACCAATTGACCTATTCATGGCTAGGTAGTGAAAAGTTGTAGATTATGTGATATCCTCATATCCCCATTTGCAACTCAAATAAATAAACTTTGACCTTTTGTAAATGACTATGAGCCCACTCGATCATAAACCTTTAAACCCAATCCCCCAAATTCTTTCCAAGTATAGGAGCACCATTGAAGAGATTTCCGATAATCAAAGGAATTTGTGCATGCGAAGTTGGTGATTTTCAAAGGATTTAAATAGTAAATTTAAACTCCTAATCCTATAAGGACACATTGAAGAACTCTATCAATTTCATAAACTACCTTTTCTACTTCTATTAACAAGTTCTTTTCGAGGTGTCCTATAAAAAGAATAATAGAACAACTAACCCTCGTAAGGATAAAGAATGCAAAATTCTAGGAGAGCTTATTAGGGATGCTGCTTTAATGAGTCCTGAAAACTGGAGCAAGATCAATACGCATAAAGCCCTAATTAAAAAGGAAAGAAAAAATATACTATATCAATAAAAGACAAGAGAAACTTTCAACTATACAAGTTGATCCTAAGAAGTTCCTCGAGCTAAATTTAAAACTAATACTGGAAAGAAAATAATAGGATTCCTTAACGGACTGAAATTCCTAACTTAAAGTCTTGATATCGATCTGATATTCATGATACTGCTCAAAATTTTGCACCTGAGGGCCAATCCTTATCCCTCACATACACAAGCTCTTCAATTTAGCAATTGGTTAGTGGTTTCCTAAACTCGACGAAGCCTCATTGTTCCTATTTTGGAAAATGGGATAAAACATTCCCTCTAATTATAGGACCATTAAGGATTTAGCCCGGGATTTTTAGCCAAGTTATATAGAATTATTCTTGGAAAAGAATATTAGCATTTGGCTAGAAATTCACGACAAAAAGAGGCCAGTTGGCTAGGCCTGGTTTAAGAGATATCATTCAACCATGAACCATCTACTCTTTAGACTGGACAGAGGATTTCCGTAATATTAAAACCAATATTTTTGTTGTTTTGTTGACTTTAGAATTTTTTTGATTATGGTTCCTAGGAAAAACCTTTCGAAATAGGTTGAAGAGATAAAAGTGCCTCAACTCGAGTTGAGAGTCAAAGCAATAATTATGTATGAGAACGCTATTGCTAAGTTTTAAAACACTGAGGGTTGGTCAAAGAGAGATTAACTGCAATATCGAGTCAAACAAGGTTGTCCCTTTGTCCCCTAATTCTTTTGGCATATACATTGATAAGTTATAAGAATGTTTGGAAAAAAGAAGGTTGTCTCGGCCCTAATCTCACCGGTATGGGCCATCAATCTTCTCTCTTTATACCGGGATGATATTGTTTTTGTGGAAAAGAGTCCCTATGACCTTAGTAAAAAACTAAGAATCCTCAAGCACTTTTGCTCCAATATGGGTATGATTACAATCGATAAGACTGCGGTCATGATTATTAAATCCAATAACTCTTATGATACCTTTGTATACGAAAATAACAACTTGGAGGAAGCTACTTACACAAAATATCTGGAATTGATATTCACCATAAGACGAATTGGAATTATAGCATTGAGAAAAAAATGGATTTATTGGGGATGGAAAACTGATAGTGGCTTGAAAACAATTGGTAAACCAACATCTTTGGAGTTGGGATAAGAAGAAACTCCTTTCTGAGACTCTTGTTTACATGCTATTCTTTATGGATGTGAAGTCCTGGGCTATAGTATCTCTCCAGAATCCTGAGAAAGATAGAGCAAATACAAAATAATTTTATAAATCATAATCTCAAAATTAAAAGAAAAATGCCCTATCCCATCCTCCAGAGGAAACAAGCTTCCTCCCCATTGAGAGCATGGCTATGGAATAGATACCTAATGTATAGAACAAGTTAAACAACAGGAAGACAAGAGGCCACTTTAAATTGCTTCAAAATCAGGGTCACAAATCACCACTCCACTCAAGCGAGGGATACAAAGACTTCAATCTTAGCTAAACTCATTAAACTGCGGAAGAAACCATTTTGGAATAAAGATACTATTAAAAAGCGTCAAATCAAAATTTAAAGAAAACATGTGGTGAGCAAGAGTTAGAGGCAAAAGAAAATTATGTATTATAAAGATGTGAATCAACCTAATCTAGAAGATCAAAAATTATTCATCCGCTTTCTACGGCGTAAAGAAAAATTTAAGCATTGCTAAGATAAGAAACAAATTCTCACGAGCTCCATATAGTGAAACCGCAAGTACTGGTCAATTCCCAAAACGCCATGAGATGAAAGAGTGTGCCACCTTTATGACACTAAGAAGGCTGAAGATGAAAACACTTCAGATTGTCCAAATTTATACCCATATTTAGATCTCATTTTCAAAATATTGGATCCTATTTTATTTCTAAGCTCTGTATGCTGATTTGAGAGATAAAAGTCAATCCATAATAATAATTGTTACATCTTTTCTCTTCTTTTCAATATAAACACTCCACCACCTATTCCAAAAACTCATTCTAATAGGGGGAGGGCCCCCAAAATCACCCCAGAGATCCTTTTACTTAATATATGAAACTGAGGAAAAAAGAGGAAGAGAGGATGCCAAAATCCAAAATAGAGTTAGAAACATTAGAAAAAAGGAGTGAAGAAAGAGACGAAAAACTCAAAACAGAGCCAGATGCAATGATTGATAAAAAATTAAAAACCACCATTCAAACACTCAACAGAGGATAAGGATTCTTAGGGTTCCGCGATGAATCGCATTAACAATGGATATTATAATCTTAAGAAATGGAAAATATAAACAATCAACCCGGAAGGAGGGCTGAAGAAAACAACCTTGAGATACAAGATCAAAGAGCCAGAAGAAACCCTAACCAACAATTTGATTCCCTCATATTTATGGAACAATTGATCGTCCTTTATCAAAGAGGAATGAATATTATCAATTGACTACGAACGCATCAAAATATCTTGAACTCATAATTTTTTGTATAAAAAGAACAACAAGAGGAGGATATCAACAATAGTAAATATTAAATTAAAACAAACCGCCAAATCGATACAACTTTATTTCATAAAAGCAAGAGGGTTAGAGGTCAATTGGATCATAAAGATATTATCCGCGAAACAGCAGTTGTAATGACCGAGGCAAGATACATACCTCAGTAATTCTCGAAGCTAAAGGCCCGGTAGTCATTTATAATGGATAATTATTCTTCGAAGACCAAGTTGACTCAGGAAAGCTCAAAGGCAGTGCCAGCCGCAGAAGGAGAATGTAATTAGAAATAGTAAAATTATTGTTAGATAGAAGCGATAATAATAAATGGACGACACGCCTGTTTTTGAATTGTCATGGTTTCATATTAAAGGTCCTGGCGACAAGTCGACCTCGGCTGATATTATCCGGTTTCAGTTTCAGTCTTGGGAGCATGAGAGTTCGCTGTCCTCAATATTAAAGGATTTCAGGAAGATTAAATCAAAAATCCCCATCGCAGAGGGATAGGAGTTATAGCTTGTTATATTAGAAAACATTTCTCCTCACACCAATCTCATAGCATTGACCTCTTAATCAATGCATTTTGGATAGAAATTGCATTACCAATGTGCTAAGAAGAGCGTATATAGCAATTTGTTATTTACACCTATTAATTCTACTTTAAAAAAAAATCTCATTAAAATTTCCTCGTTAATAATTTTAACAAGATATTTATACCTGAAAATGGTATTATCCTCCTCGTTAGGAGACTTTATCAGATCGCACTACCTGTTGTTTTATGATTTATTCCCAACCATAATTCTTTTTTATGGTTGTGATGAGGACCTTTGTTTTATCTGGCCAGCCACAAAGAAAAGCTCTCAAGACTTACCGAGAATTTGTTTGCGTTCGGTTGTCCCCGCAGCCTTCACATCTAATACGTCAATGAAGTAATGAAGTGGTTAAACTCCAACCAAATGCATTCTCAGATCTGGCTGGGCTGGGTAGTAGTGTCGAGATTATGTGAGTTGAATTTGATATCTCTCGCTTCAACCAAATGGGTCAACTTCGACCTTTTAAATGCAACCATGAGCTCGACTGATCATAACCTTTAACTCCTAACTTGGGGTTTTCCATGCATAGGAGTGTCATCGAAGAGAATTATGATAATCAAAATTTGCAGCTAGACGTAAGTCGACATTTTTTCTTTAAAGGATTTAAATAGTAAATTAAAATCCTAACTTATAAGGACAAAATCAAAGAACTCTATCATAATTTTAAAACTACACTTTCCACTTCCATTAATGTCTTCGAGGTATCCCATGTACATAGAACAACTAACCATTTGTATGATAAAGCGAATAAAATGTTAAGAACTATTAGAATGTCGAGTTTGCATCTTTGATAAGATCGAATACGTGATAAAAGCCTCCCATTAAAGGAAAGATAATATATCAATAAAAGGTAAGAGCAACTTCACAACTATACGTTGATCCCTGGAAGCCTCGGAGCCAAATTCCAAAACCTAAATACTGTGTTAAAAATAATATGATTCCCTTAACGGATTGAAATTCCTACCTTAAAAAGTCTTTACGAGTTCCCAATGCCATGTGGACACCATTCCTATTTTCCTTACAGCGAATAAGTTTTTTCTTTAGATGACATAGAGTCTGTTGCTGCCCAAAATGGAAAAGTTAAGGACACTGGGGTTGGCTACTAAGCTGAAATTTTAAAATCAAAGGGCCAATCCTTATCCCTCACATAGCTAATAAGATCTAATTTTGCAAATTTCGCTGTGTCCCTAAACCATGGATGAAAATTCTCATTGTTCCTATTTTTTAAAAATTGGGATAAAAATATTCCCTCTAATTATAGGACTATTATGATTAGCTGGATTTTAGCCAAGCTTTATGGAATTATTTGGAAAATAAGATTAGCATTCTAGCTAGAAAGTCACTTTAAAAGAGTCAGCACAGCCGGGTTTAGGAGATATCATCCAACTATGGACCATCTTGTTGGCCTTTAGATCATTTAAGGTAGGAGTTCCCAGAACATCAAAACCAATCCTTTTGTTGCCTTTGTTGGACTTTAGAAAAGCTGGTTCCTAGGAAACTTTGAAATAGGCTGAAGAGATAAAAGTGCCTCTCCTTGTTGGAGGGGCTCACCGTAATGGCGATGTATGAGAACATTATTTTAAGTTTAAAAACAAATGGAGGGTCAGTAAAAAAAGATTAACTGCAATATCGAAGTCAAATAAGGTTGTCTCTTTGTCCCTACCCTTTTGGCATATACATTGATAAATTGTAAAGAATGCTTGAAAAATGTAGTTGTGTTGGCCCTACTCTCACGGGTATAGCCATCAATCTTCTTCTTTGTTTGGCTGATGATATCGCTCTTATGGAAATGAGTCCCATGATATTGAAAAACCAACTAAGAATCAAGGATTTTGTTCCAATATGGGTATGATCGTTAATAATGATAAGACTGCTACACATGGATTATTAAATCCAGCCAAGATCCCTTATGATACCTTTATGAAACAATAACTGGAGGAAGTGAATTCATAGCAACATCTTGGAATCTGATATTCACCACAAGCTTAATTGGAATTATAAATACTGAGAAAAAGATTATTGAGGATGGAAAGCTTACTATGGGTTTGAAAACAATTAAATCAGATGAACTTTGAGCGGATAAGAAGAACTCCTCTTGAGACTCTTTTTTACAATTGCTATTATTTTATGGATGTGGAAGTCCAAATGAGTATCTCTCGAATCTTGGAGGAAAAAGATAGGAAGAAAATATAAAAGAATTTTTATAACCTATAATCCCAAAATTAAAGGAAATAATGCACTCCATCATCCCATCCTCCTTCAGAACTAGCCTCTCCCATTGAGAGCATGGCTAAGTGACTAGATACCTAATGTATAAAGAGCAAGTTAAACAACATGGAAGCTATAAAGAAGGTCATTTTAAAATTGTTTCCAAATCAGTTTAAGGCAATCCACTCCACTCAAGCGCAGGATGGCATAAAGACACCCGGTTCCATTATTAACCATTGGGGAATCATGGAAGAAACCATTTTTTTTTTTTTTTTTTTTTTTTTTTAAAAAAATGTCAAATCAAAAATTTAAGGAAAAAATGGTGTGATAGTATTAGAGGCAAAAATAAAATTAAGGCATTATAAAGATGTAACTTCAACCATAATCTAGAAGATCAAATTATTCATTCAGTTTTTCCAAGTGTAAAGAAAAAAATAAGCATTGCTAAGAACAGAACAAATTCTCACGAGCTCCATATATATGAAACCGGCGCTATCAATTCGTATAACGCCATGGGATGAAAGAGGTGTCACCTTTGTGACACTAAGAAGGTTGAAAATGAAGAACACTTTCTCTAGATTGTCCACCTATACCCATATTAGATCTTATACTTTCTAAAATATTGATCACATCTACCAACCTTCCTAACCTTTTAACCAACAAAAGTATGGTGATCTTTGGAAAGCTTCTCTTAATGTTTTTCAGCACGTAAACAAAATTTTAAAGAATCAAAGTAATCACTTACCCTCTTTAAGGTCCGATAGACCACCAGGGTCTTTAGTGGAAGCATCATCATCATCATCATCATATACTACTTCATATAATGCTATAACACTTCTTTATTTAAAGAATAGTATAAACAATTATTTTAAATTTTATTCATTATTTCTAATGTTTTACCGTAAATGTAAATTTGAATTTTGATTTTGTTTATAATAATAAAGCAGCTTCACCTTAGAAATTGATACTTCTTGACTCTATTTATTGTTATTTTTCATGGACTCAGGTTGACCTCTCTTTAAGAGGAAACACATGTTCTTAAATCCACAGGCCCACTCAAAATGATATAATGCCATACTACTTTTACTTAAAAATAGCATAAACAATTATTTAAATTTTATTTAATATTACTTTTAATATTCTAAATGCAAATTTGGAATTTTGGAATTTTGATTTTGTTTATGGATATATAAAGGTTTTGTACCCTAGAAATTGATCATTCTTGACTAAAGTTAAATGGATATATACTTGTATATATTATTTTATAGTAATATTAATAAATACACTATAAATAAATTTCATGTGATATCTATTACATAACATTAATATTAAACATTCATCCATTATTAACTTCAGAATAATGTTTTGCTAAATTTTATTCAGTCTCAATTTTCATTAAAACCTATTTTATTTTTCATTTTCATGTCCACTCCCATTCCAAGATATACATTTTGCATCCACACTTCCACTTCCAGACACATTTTGCACCCACAACTATGGGAGTCTACTGAAAGTGGTTCACATTTTATAGTCATGCTTATGTATCACGAGTCAAACGACCGCAACATGAGATTTAACAATTTATAGAATAATATTATGACATTGTATCAAGATTTATAGTGACACTCTATATAATGCTATACACTTCTTACTCTAAAAATATGATAAACACCATTTAAATCTCTGTCTAACATTACTTTTAATGTTTTAAAATGTACCTAACTTTGATTTTGTTTATGATAATAAAGGTTTGTGTCTAGAAATTCAACCTTCTGGATTCTAGAGTTAAAATGGATATATACTTGTATATACTATTTTATATTAATATTAATAAATAAACTATAAATTAAAATTTTATGATATCTATCCTGTATAATATTAATATTGAAACATAGTGACCCATTATTAATATGTGATAACGTTTTGCTAAATTTTATTCAATTAATTATTGATTTCTTTTTTTTAAATCCAACTCTGTCTCGATATACATTTTGGTAACTCAACATCTTCACATATAGCATTTCTGCACCAAACACTACTTGAGCCGCCAATTGGAGGAGCTCAATCACGGGTTCACATTTATAGTCATGCTGAGGCTATCAATATATTATTTTATATTTATATTAATGTAAATAAATATAATATTTATTAAAAAAAAAAAAAAAAAAAAAAAAAAAAAAAAAAAAAAAATTAATTATTCATATTTATTTTTTATTTTTCATTTTCATTTCCCATTGTTCCAGGATATACATCTTTACATAACACTTCCTCATATACATTTTGCAACCCAACAATCTTTTGGCCATATATACATGAGATTGAGTAATTTTATAGAATAATATAACATTGTACCAAGATTTTATAGTAATTCTTATATAATATAAATACTTTTACTTAAAAGAATAGGTATAAACAATTATTTAAATTTTATTCATATTATTTTTAACTTTTAAAAAATGCAAATTTGAAATTTTGACTTTGTTTATAATAATAAAGGTTTGTACCTAGAAATTGATCATTATATAGAGTTAAAATGATATATACTTGTATATACTTCATTTTATATTAATATTAATAATAAATAAAAAAAAAAAAAAAAAAAAAAAAAAAAAAAAAAAAATAATTTTAATATTAAATAATGTGATTCATTAATAATATGTGATAATGTTTTGTTAAACTTTTAGTCAATTAATTATTCAAATTTATTTTATTTTCAAGTGCTCCATTTGTTTCCATGTGATATACATGTTAAGCAACATTGAAGCTCTAAGGCCCTATGTAGGGGTAAAACATTTAAGGTTGTCATAACCGTCCAACAACATCGTGGTAAACATTTAAGAAAGAATGCTTGTGAGTTATTATCTTACTAATGCTAAGTACTTAATAATAATAAAAAAATAGATAAAACCTTGGATACCCTAGCATATCAAAATATTATATAAATTTAGCTTAGCAAGAAAATGCTAAGACAAACATTCAAACTAATGCCAGCATTAATCCACCTTCAAGCAATGCATAAGAAAAAATTGGATATGCTAACATATAAAATATCGAGAATAGCGAAGCCGACAATAAGACCTCCATTTATCCAACTGCATCATGATATAAAATTTAGTAATTTATAAAATATTGTAACATTTTAAAATCAAGATTTATAGTAATTTTATAATGCTATAACACTTTTACTTAAAGAATAGTGATAAACAATTATTTAAATCTTATCCAATATTGTTTTTAATGTTTTAAAATGTAAATTTGAAATTTTGAATTTTGATTTTGTTTTATGATAATAAAGGTTTGTATCTAAAATTGATCATTCTTGACTCTAATGTTAAATTGATATACTTGTATATATTTTATAATATTAATAAATAAACTATAAAATTAAATTCTATGATATCTATCCTATAATATTAATATTAAATATCTTATTCCATTATTACATGTGATAAAAGTTTTTGTTAAATTTTTACTTAATTAATTATTGGAAATTTATTTTTATTTTCTGCTTTTGCTTGGAGCTTGTTCCTCAAGATATGATGATGTGATTAACCATTCACTAAGACTCCACTATTCATGGACCTTTAAGAGGGTAAGGATTAGTTTGTTTTTGAGGAATTTTGTTTTTGTGCTAGAAAACATTAAGATAAGATTTCCAAGATCACCATACTTTGTTGAGTTAAGAGATTAGGAAGGCTAAGCAGATCACATTTTGAAAATGAGATCTAATATGTGGCATAGGGTCGACAATCTAAGAGAAAGTGATGCTTTTCTATCTTCAACCTTCTTAGTGTCACAAAGGTCACATACTCTTTCATCCCATGACATTTAAGGAATATATCAATGCCCACTCACTATGGATCTCGTGATAATTTTGTCTTATCTTAGCAATGCTTATTTTTTTCAAGAATTTGGAAAAATAGATAGATAATTTTTGATTCTTCTAGATTAGGTTGATTACATTCCTATAATAAATTTTAATTTTCTTTTTTTCCTCTAACTCTTTATCACACCACATTTTTCCTAAATCTTTGATTTTGATTTTTTTAATGGGTGATCTTTTTCTGCAAAGTGGTTTCTTCCACGATTCCCCAATAGTTTAGCCAAGATTGGTGTCTTTATGCCATCCTCACTTAAGTCGATGATGTGGTGGTTATGATCTGATTTGGAAGCAATTTTAGGTAGCCTCATCTCTCCATGTTGTTTAACTTGTTCTTATACATTAGGTATCTAGCTATAGCCATGCTCTCAATGGGAGGCTAGTTTCTACGAGGAGGATGGGATAAAGATTTCCTTTAATCTTTGAGGATTATAGGATTATAAAGTGCAAAATTCCTTTTGTATTTGTCAGATCTTTCCGTGATTCACGAGATATACTACGTTTCAGACTCTACATCCATAAATAATACAGTAACAAGGAGTCTCAAAGAGGAGTTCTTCTTATCCTAACTCCAAAGTTCAACTGATTTGCTATAATTGTCTTCAAACCCATAATAAGCTCTCTTCCATCCCAATAATCATTTTCAATGCTATAATTCCAATTGCTTGTGGTGAATATCAATTCCAAGATATTTGTAAGAATCTACTTCCTCCAAGTTGTTGTTAGTTACATACAAAGGTATCATAAGGGATCTTATTGGATTTAATAATCATGACCTTTAGTCTTATCAGATTAATAATCATACCCATATTGGAGCAAAAACTTGAGGATTCTTAGTTGGTTTTCAAGACTGTGAGACTTTTGCCATAAGAACAGTATCATCGGCATAAAGAAGAAGATTGATGACTATACCAAGGAGAGTAGGGTCATTAATAACCCGCTTTTCCCAAGCATTCTTCTAATTTATCAAAGTATATGCCAAAAATGGTAGGGGACAAGGGACAAACTTTGTTTTGACTTGATATTGCAATAATCTCTTTTGACTCAACCCTCAACGTTATTTTTAAACTTAGCAATAACATCTTCTACATCTCCATTGCAACAACCTCAACCTCGAGAGGCACTCTTTATATCTCTTCCAACCTATTCCAGGTTTTTCCTAGGAACCATGTCAAAAGATTTTCTAAAGCTCAACAAAACAACAAAAAGATTGGTTTCAGTATTGAGGAACTCCTCTGCAAAGATCCTAAAGGTACCAAGACATTTGTCCAGAAGAATGACATCTCCTAAACCCACCCTTAGCCTTTTACTGACTCTCTAGCCAAAATGCTAATCTTCTTTTCCTAAATGATTCCATAAAGCTTGGCTAAAATCAGCTAACTTCCATAATGGTCCTATAATTAGAGGTGGAATGTTTTTATCCTTGCTTTTAAAAAATAGGAACAATGAGTTTTTGCATCCAGAGCCTAGTAGCCCTCTTTGACTAAATTGAAGAGCTTGTGTGCATAGGATAAGCAAGGATTGGTCCTTCTGGATTTTTAAATTTTTAGCTTGGTACCCTTCAATGTCCCTAGCTTTCCCATCTATGAGCCTTTAACCCTGAACTTTATGTCATCTAAATTAAAAACTTCATCCTCTGTAGGACAATAAGAATGGTGTCCATGGCATTAGGAGCCTGTGAAGACTTTTAAGGTAGGAATTCCAAATCATACTGGAACTCATTACTTTCTTTAGTGATTACAGCTTAGAATTTGGCCTGCATCCTTTAGGATCTAGCTTATATAGTTTTGAAAGCTGTTCTTGCCTTTTATTGATATAGCATCTTTTTCCCTTTTAATTAGAGCTTCTTGTACTCCATTGGATCTTTATCAAGCCTTAAGGGCTCATTGGAAGAATCCCTAATGGTTTTCCTCAAATATTTACATTCTTTATCATACCAAGGGCTGGTTATTCTATTATTCTTTTTAAAGGACACCTCAAAAGATAACTTGTTAATGGAAGTGGAAAGAGAAGGTAAAATTATGATAGAGTTCCTCTTTCAATGTTGTCCTTAGGTTAGGGAGTTTTAATTTACTATTTAAATCCTTTTAAGAAAAATGTCAACTTTTACTTTTCTCAAAGCGCGAGTTCCTTTGATTATCATAATTCTCTCAATGGTACTCCTATGCATGGAAAATTTTAGAGTTAGGGTTAAAGGTTTCATGATCATAGTCGCCCATGGTCATTTAAAAGGTCAAAAAGTTGTTATTTGGTTGGAAACGACACGTGATATCACATAATCTACAACACTACCTCCTAGCCCATGAATACAAGTCATCATATTGGAGTTCGACCACTTCATCAAGCCATTGCAAATTAGTCTCGAGTCATAGAGCTTGACTTAACTTAAGACCAAACAAATTATTGATTAGGTCTTCAGAGTTTCTTTGTAGCTATTAGATAAAACAATGTCCTCATCTACCCATAAAGGATTATGGTTGGATCACTTAAAAGAGTAGCTTGTTTAGTTTGCAAATCCTAACATTAAAGTCTTCTAGTAGGAGGATATTACCTTTCATTTTTCAAATTATAAAATATCTGTTCTAAATTATTATAGGGACAATTTTTATCTAGATTATTTTTCTTTATAAAAAGTAGAATTATTAGGTACAAAATACAATTTGCTATATACCTTCTTAGCATTGGTGTTTGAAAATTTCTATCCAAATGTATTGATTAAGAGGGTCAATCTTATGAAGTTGAATGTGAGGAGAAATGTTTTTTCTAATATAACAAGCTATGCCTCCTATCCCTCTACAGTGGGATTTTTTGTTCCATGCCGACCATAAGACAAATCCTTCTATGTTAGGGACCTTAGGCTCCTCATGACCCCAAGTTTCAACTAGACATATAATATCAATACCACTCGGTATCCAACTTATCATAGGACCTTTGTGCCATGGAAAGTCACGACAATTCCAAAAAAGGATCCCAAGTGTCCCAAATTTCTATTTATTATTATCCTTCTGGTCTCTATCCCTAACAATAGCTTTTCGATTTCTAATTATTGCCCATTTTCCTTCTTTCCAGGCTTCTTTTACCTTTTTAACTTCTTTCCTTAATTCAGCTTGGTCTTCGGGAATGAGGTCTTTATTTATAAATATTCCCGACCCTTTTAAGCTCGCAGATTTACTAAGTATGCTATATTTATGGTCATTACAACTTACTTTGACACAGATCAGCCTATCTTTGTGATCAATTATTTTTCCTAGCCTCTTTGCTTCTATCAATTTGTGATTATTTTTTAATTCTTCTTTTACTATTGCTAGCGTATCCTCCTCTTGTTGTTCTTTTATACCAAAAATTATGAGAGTCAAGACACTTTTGTTACACTCATGGTCCAATTCGATTAAATTATTCATTTCCTCTTTGATGGGTTTGATATCCAATTTGTTTTCCATTTTGCATCCAAGACTTTTGTCATATACATTTTGCACCCACAAATTATAGTCATGCTTATGTATCACTAGTCCCACCCCGACCCCCGACACAACATGCGATTTAGTAATTTATAGAATACTATAACATTGTACCAAGATTTATACTAATGTATATAATGCTATAACACTTTTTACTTAAATAATAGTATAAACAATTATTTAAATTTTATTCAATATTATTTTTAATGTTTTTAAATGTTGATATGAAATTTCAATTTTGCACCTAGAAATTGATCCTTCTTGAATCTAGAGTTAAAATGGATATATACTTGTATATACTATTTTATATTAATATTAATAAATAAACTATAAATTAAATTTATGATATCTATCCTATACTATTAATATTAAATATCGTATTCACTATTAATATGTGATAATGTTTTGTTAAATTTTATTCAATTAATTATTCAAATTTATTTTAATTTTTCATTTTTCATGTGCAGCGTTCCCTGATATAGATTTTGCACCCAACATTTCCGCTATATACATTTTGCACCCAAATGTGATAATTTTTTTTTTTAATTTTATTCAATTAATTATTCACATTTATTTTTATTTTTCATTTTTCATGTCCATCGTGTTCCTTGATATACATCTTGCACCCAACACTTTTATCATATACATTTTGCACCCAACAATTTTAGACTAGCGGGTTCACATTTATAGTCATGCTTATGTATCACGAGTCTGATCGCCCCCAACATGAGATTCATTAATTTATAGAATATTATAACATTGTACCAAGATTTATAAATTAAATTAATGATATATATTCTATAATATTAATATTAAATATGGTATTCATGATTAATATGTGATAATTTTTTGTTAAATTTTATTCAATTAATTATTCATATTTATTTTTATTTTTCATTTTTCATGTTTCGCTTGTTCCTTGATATACATCTTGCACCCAACTCTTCCGTCATATACATTTTGCACCCAACTCTTCCGTCATATACATTTTGCACCCAACAATTCTGTCATATACATGCGACTGAGTAATTTATAGAATATTATAACATTGTACCAAGATTTATAATAATTTATATAATGTTATAACACTTTTTATTTAAAGAATAGTATAAACAATTATTTAAATTTATTCAATATTATTTTTAACGTTTTTAAATGTAAATTTGGAATTTTGATTTTGTTTATGATAATAAAGGTTTGTACCTAGAAATTGATCATTCTTGACTCTAGAGTTAAAAGGGATATATACTTGTATATACTATTTTATATTAATATTAATAAATAAACTATAAATTAAATTTATGATATCTATCCTATAATATTAATATTAAATATCTTATTCATTATTAATATGTGATAATGTTTTGTTAAATTTTATTCAATTAGTTATTCAAATTTATTTTTATTTTTCATGTCCAGCTTACATGTTAAGTAAACATTTAAGGCTCTGAGGCATGTTAGGTAAACATATAAGGCTATCAGAATCGTCCAAGGGCCTCGCGTTGTGTAAACATTTAAGAAAGAATGTGTGTGATAAGATTTACGTATGTTAAGTACTTAATAATAATAAAAAATAGACAAACCTTGGATACGCTAGCATATTAAACATTGAGATAAATTTAGCTAGCAAAAAATGCTAAGACAAACATTCGAATTAATGCTAGCATTAATCCACCTTCAAGCAATGCATAAAAAAATATATGATTCAAAAAGGTTGTATACGATGAAAAAGTTTGGATATGCTACCATATAAAACATTGGGAATAACGAAGCCGACAATAAGACATCCAATTTGTTATCCAATTAGATCATGACATATATGGTACCTTTTATTATATAAAAATCAATGTTTTTTGTTCCCTAGTTCCAACATTAGATATTATGCAAATATTTGTGGTCAAATGATAAACTAATACGAGGTCAACAAATTATCGATCGCTATAGTCCCTCTATGCCTACGACAGGGACTAATAAGAGATAATTCAAATCCTACCACATGATCCCTTGGTATTTAAAGGTGTAAGGACCACTCTCAAGTGCCCAGTCGAAATGGCTATGAACCTTGTGTTTACCCTTCCCACTATGATCCTGCAGAGTTAACTCAAACAATGCCCTGACATAGTTGCCTTCGCTGGAAAAAGAAATAAAAATGGAAACGTAAAAGGAATCGTCCTCTGCATTCTTCTCATTCGGATAAAAATATATCACCCACAAATACCCACCTACTGTAAACATGTCGCTCGTTATGTATTTCCCCACCCCCATTCCCTTGGCAATAGAATAACCATGGATCACAAAATGGTGGGAACCATTTGTGGTTTTCGTTATATATTTCAAACCAAAAACAAAGCTTGAAGATGGAGGTATCGAATCCCCGGCAAGTCCATCAAAATCCGTATGCAATCTCGCCATTCGAATTTAAACAAAAATATTTGTGTAATATCTAATCATTTTTCCTTCATATTCCTTTTTTCCCATTCCATAACCCTAGAAACCCCAAAATCCATCGAATTCAACCATATTTATCGCGAAAAATACTACATAGGTTTCACGAGGATGGATATTAAAATTTTAAAATATAAGGGTTTTGGGTATTAATGCATACCAATTTGGGCATTTTAAAATCTAAGGGTTTTGGGTATTAATGCATGTCAATTTGGGTGGCATTGTTGGTTGACCTCAGCACAAATCCCCTTGGATTTGTCTCCTTTGTCATCGTGCAATGGGCTTGACCGATCACAATCTCCTCTATTGTCGCACAGTGGGCTCAGATGGTCATGGTCTCCTCTGTCGTCGCGTAGTGGGTTCGGTCGGGTTGGGCTTTTGTTTATAGGCAGGGTTTAGTTTTAGTTTGGGCACAGGTCCGTTGGTTTTTGTTTTATTATATATAATATATATTATATAGATATATTTAATTATATAATATATATTATATAATTAATTATATAATATATAGTTAATTATATATTAATCATTACTCGTGATACTCCAACACCCTATGATGATGATGACAATGGTGATGACATTAATGATGATGTCAATGGCGATGATGATGATGACCATGACGATGATGATGATGATGATGATGATGATCATGATCATGACTGTGACAATGACAATGACGATGATGATGATGACAATAACGATGACGACGATGATGACCATGTTGATGATGATGGCGATGACGACGATGATGAAAATGGAAGTATAATGATGATGACAATGGCGATGATGATGGCAATGGAAATGATGATGATGACCATGGCGATGACGATGATGATGTTAATGATGATTGCGATAATCACACTCACAATGATGATGATGACCATGACGATGACGACGACGATGATGATGATGACCATGACAATGACGACGACAATGATGATGATGAAGACTGCGACAATCACGATGACAATGTTGATGATGTCCATGGCGATGACAACGATGATGACAATGACAATCATGACGATGACAATGATGATGAAAATGATGATGATGATGATGACCATGTTGATGACAATGGTGATGATGATGATGATGACAATGACAATGATGATGACGATGGTGATGATGATGATGATGGCGATGGTGATGATTATGATGATGATGATGATGACAATGGTGATGATAATGATTATGACAATGATGATGACTATGGCGATGACAATGATGATGATGATGACGATTGTGACAATCACGATGATGAAAATGATGATGACCATGACGATGATGATGATTATGATGATGATGATGACCATGCAGATGATGATGGTAATGACAATGATGATGACAATGGTAATGATGATGATGATGGCGATGATGATGATGATGATGATGATGATGGTGATGGTGATGGCACAAGGTCAAATCTTACAATAGGGATTATTTCATGTCAGATGGAATTGTTGTCGAAGACATTGATTTTTTAAATGGTAAAAACTTCTTTGCAATAAGACAAACATATAATATTGTTTTTCTTAATATATCTCACATATAATTAAAAATATTGGCATGTAAGTTGATGTAA
>SNQJ01S0006087.1:325713-349762 GCA_010110895.2 Picea sitchensis | reverse complement strand
TGATGCATGCAAGGAAGGGCTCAGTGGAGTCTATAGTCAAAAAGATCATGTGGT
Organism: Picea sitchensis; assembly: GCA_010110895.2. Taxonomy (NCBI): domain Eukaryota; kingdom Viridiplantae; phylum Streptophyta; class Pinopsida; order Pinales; family Pinaceae; genus Picea; species Picea sitchensis. Next base: position 349,708 of record SNQJ01S0006087.1, on the reverse strand, counting down.
ATGCTATTAGTCTAGAAAATTAAAAGAGCATGAGAGGAATTATGCTACCCATGACCTGGAATTAGAAGCAATTGTACATGCATTAAAAATGTGGAGGAAATACCTCATGGGGAAGAAATTCAAGATAAAGACAATCCACTATGGTCTGAAACATTTGTTTGGACAACCAACACTAAATGCCAAACAAACTAGATGGCTTGAATTTCTAAGTGAATATGAATTTGAAATTAAGCATATAAGAGGAAAGGAAAATCAAGTGGTCGATGCACTCAACGAGAGATATCATGAAGTGCATGTTGCAGTCACTAGCATGTAAAAAATAAATTTAAGAGATAAGATTATTCAAACATCAAATTTAGATCAACGGTATGTGAAAATAAAAGAGACATTACAACAAGGAAATTTTCGGTAGAAATTTAATTATTATGAGCTGAAAGAAGATGGAATTCTCATGTACAAAGGCAAAGTATATGTTCCAAATTCCAATGAGATGAAAAATGTAGTGTTAAAGGAAATGCATAATGTGTCATATGTTGGGAACCCAAGATATTAGAAGACAATTGTAGTTGTAAGAAGCTAGTATTTTTGGTCGAGAAATGAAGAAAGAAGTGGTTGATTACATAGTCAGATGTCTAGAGTCCCAAAAGGTGAAAATAAAGTATATACATCCACCAGGTTTTCTATATCCATTGCCCATTCCAGAATGGAAGTAGGAAGTTGTCACGGTTGATTTTATTACAAAGCTGCCCGAAACAATGAAGCCACATGATTCCATCACGGTGGTGGTGGATAAATTGACTAAGGAAGTGCATTTTATTCCAGTGAATACAACACACAAGGCAACAAATATTGTAGAAATATACATGAAAGAAGTTGTCATGCTACATGGGGTGCCTAAGGAAATTTTTTCAGACAGAGATCCAAAGTTTACTTCCAATTTTTGGAAGGGTTTTTTCAAAGGCTTTGGGACAAATTTAAATCCCAGTACGCTCGTATCATCTAGAGTCAGATGGGAAAATAGAGAGGACTAACAGAATAATTGAGGACATGATTTGCATGTATGTGATGGACCAACTATCAAAATGGGAGGATTATGTCCACTTAGTGGAATTTGCATACAATAATGGGTTTCAGGCCTCATTGAAAATGATCCCATTTGAAGCATTGTATGGAAAAAAGTGTAACACACCAGTAAGTTGGGATAATCCAGCCGACGGAGCAGTTGTTGGGTCAATTTTGTTAAAGGAAATGGAAGAGCAGATGGCAAAGATAAAGTAGAATCCAAAGGCTTCCGAGGATAGGAAGAAAATCTATGCATAAAATAATAGAGTGTTTAGATATTTTAAAGTGGGATAACATGTGTTTTTAAAAGTGAAGGCAAAGAGAAGTTCATTAAGATTAGGAAGTTGTCCAAAGTTGGTAGCGAGATATTGTGGGCACTTTGAAATATTAGAAAATATAAGGCTAGTTGCATACATTCTAGCATTGTCTACATCCATGAGAGTGCATACTGTATTTCATGTGTCGTTATTAAATAAATATGTGTCTGACCCTAACCACGTAATTGATTGGAATGTGATCTTGGTGGGGCACGAAGGGGATTTCTGGGTGGAACCAATATGCATCCTAGACCAGAAAGTGAAACTGCTAAGGAACAAGTCCATAGGGTTGGTAAAGGTTCAATGGAATTGCTACGGTACTGAATATGCTACATGGGAGCATGAAGAAAACATGCGGGAAAAATACTCACAAATTTTTGAAAATTTTGAAGAAAACAAAATGCAAAACTTGATTTTAAATAGCTAGAGTTCAGGAACCACATCTTAGAGTCCTAGCCAACTGCGCTGGGGACCTTGATAAAATAATGGCTCATTCTTTGGGTTAATCCTGATAAACAGATGGCACATCCCTTGGATTATCCCTAATAAACAAATGGTGCATTCCTTGGATCAATAAGTTGAAAGGAATAGGAGATTATGGTTGGAATTGTTGTTGGAGTTGTAAAATTACATAATTTTATTTTCTACATATTGATATGTAAATTTTCATATATGTATATTGGTATGGTGTACATCGAGGATGATGCACAGTTGTATGGGAGGGGGATTTTAACATCCCCACTACAATCCCTAGTTTAAATTAATTCTTAATGTAGATATAATATGTGGCTATGGCCAAGAAATGTAATATGTGAATTATATTTCTGAATGTTAATAATAAAATGTGATGTCGACTACTAAGGGGACATGGATAGAGATGGAGCTTGAACTAATCCACAAGAGAGGGGAGGGTCTAAGAGAATGCATAATAGGGGTCCAAGGGGGGAATTACCCATGTATATTAATTCAAACCATTTTCCTAAAATTATTATTGGTATGTGAACCTTCTAATTTCTGATTGAGTGTTCCCAAAACCAATCATTGAATACATGTAAGAGGGTGGGTGTAAGTGGTCACATCCCAAATTTATTTGACACATGGGGGTTGAGCACAGTAAGTTTGGGGAAGTGTGTGAGTCAAGAAATCTAGCCAAAGGAGAGGAAATTTGTATGGGTAGCTACAACATTTTTTACACATTCAGTTTTTGTGCATGAGGAGCAAGTGGAGAGAAAAAAAAATGATATCGGAGCCGGTGCAGCCATGGAGGGAGAATTCTAGAGAAAGTTGGAGCATATTAAAGTGTAATTAGAGCTAAAAACTAAAGAACTAGATTGTCAGGCTTGAAGAGTGGAATCCTGAGTGAGTTGCACTAAAACAACAAGTGTTTGTTGGTAGTTTTCCTAGCAACAAGTTCCCTTGAGTTCCTAGCTGAGAGATTCCTAGCTACATGTGCCAGAGAGAGCCTGTTAAACGAACAGGACACCCGAGGGATTGATATCAGTGAATGGGGTACATTCCTTGTGTTGGGAAGGTCAAGAGGAAGAGAGCTGGTGGAAAATTGGTATAGATGTAGGAGAATACCAGTGGGTTGTGAGTTTTCTAAGTTATGAGTGAACAGTGAGAGACCACCCTCTTTTGTGGATTACTAGCTTGAGCCTGGGGGTGACTTGTTGTTGATATTTGGATTAGTAAGTCCATGGTTGGGTGGAGCATTCATCCCAAGAAGTTGGTTGCACAATTGTTTATAAAAGATAAGAGTCTATCTTGTTTTTTGTTATGTATTATGAGTTAAATGGTTGTGCGTGATCTTTGTGTATTGTGAATGAATTACATGTTTTTGTGTTAAATTATTAGACTGCATTCATGTTGTTTTTACATGTTGTAGATGCACCCAAATTATGGTAATAGACAACAATTAAATCTGGTTGTGATTCTAGTTGATAAGCTACAGGAAATTTAAATTAGTTAACAACAAATTTTAATTTATGAGTATTTTGCACTATATTGTCCCTCGGTTTGGCTAGGGGACGTTACAATGTCGCTCAGAGTATTTAATACCCAGCTTTTTTCACAGGGTATGGAAGATGTTGGTGTACTCTAGCACCACCTAGTCTCTTTCATGACGCAAAGTTGTCCATCTTGTGTACTGGTCATTGTAGTTTCCAATAGGTTAGTATTGTTCCTTGAGGGCATCGAAAAAATCCGTTCATCCAGGAGGATCCACGAATGCTCATAGATATCCAGGAGGATATGAAACACTCATAGAGGACCATAAGGACCCAGAAAATCTCAAAATCTGACCATCTCAAAATTTTGATAAAACTTTTTCATTACGTAGAGCTCGTCGTTATCTTTCCAATGACACAAATGGAAAGTCAAACGGATGTCGTATGCCAAAGATATGAGCGTCCAAAGTTCAAGTCAAATTAGGAAAAAAGTCAATAGGGTGGCACATGTCACCACTGCAAGGGTGACACATGGCACATGGCCGTACATATGACATGGGATGACAGTTAGCAAGATGACTAGCCAAATCATACATCTAGGTGAACTAATCAGTTGTTGACATGTGGCACAAGGGAGCCAATGAGAGGCTACCACATGGAAGCCTCCCATTGGCCATTAATGGTTCAAGTTATGAAAAATTATGGAGTCGATGGGGATCAAACCCACGAACTCCATAAACCTTACCAAAGCCTTCACTACCAACGCACCAAATGAATGTTACTTAACCTATCTATGGCGTGAGTTGTATTTAAAGTTGTGTATTGTAACGATTGGGTGAAAAAAGGGTCAAGGGCCTAAGCCCTCAACCCATATTATATGGTTATATGTTATTCCATGTGACCGAGATATATATTGTGGTATGCGCGGGTGGGGGGTATTTAACATATAGTTACAACCACACACATATATTAATATGGTTATAACAATAAAACTAACGCATGTAACATATGGTTATAAATACATAACCAATAAAACAACAATATATACTATATATAGAAGTCCTCGGGGATTGAACCCCGGACCTCCTATTATACCCAAAAACTTAAAAAAATCTATTAACCAACATTCCACCAACTCTAGTTGGTTACAACTACACAATAAATAATACTTAAAGGGGAGCATGGAATCCGGACGGAGGTTAGGATTCGGCTCCAACCCACGGCCTATATATTGGGCACGAATATCAAGGCTGAAACACATCCTGAGATGCACATATCTCGATGCATGGCATAGATTTCGAGGTAGTACAGACTGCATAGAAGTAGGTGTAGGAAAAGCCTAGTTTATGTGTTGCATGGAAAAGCATGCCATAAGGTATATTGTCCACACCTAGGCAATTTTATACTTGTTGGATTCGTTTTTCCGCAAGGATAACAAATTTGAAGTCTTTTTGTGATCAGAGGTCATTTATAAAAGTCTTAGTCCAAATTTCCATTAATGAGCTCTTAGTGCATTGTTTTGCGTGTTGAAGAGGGTGTAATTGAGCCTGTTAGGAATTTGGTTGACTTTATAGTCAAATTTCTCAGAATTTTGAAAGGATTTCAACGGTGAACTTATTTTCTTGTTTTGAGTAATGAAATTAAAGAGAGTCCATTAAATTGGCTTTTTGCAAGCCCGTATTGCAATGTAATTTGACATTTTGAGATGATGAAAAGCAATCACACTGTTTAAAGGGACTTTAAAGATGAAGTGACATATGTCATCCATATATATAATTTGAGTTATTTTATTTTTTGTTGTATTATGTCATTATTCTTCAAATTGTTCATCAGTATTAATGAATTTTATGGACAAATAAACATATTCACATGTGTTTTTGTAAATAGTCAAGCGATCTTCATTTACCGAATCTGGTCAGAAGTTTTATGTGTATTTAAGAGTTAATTTTACATCTAAGGATTTTCGTATCAAGTTCGTATCAGAGCGAGGTTTTGACGTGTATTTGCAAGTGAATGCTTATGAGGTCCAAATCCAAGCAAGGTAAAGGCACACTTGAAGAATTTAATCCTCATATTGAATGTGTATTTCGAAGGAAAGAAATGGATCATGAAGAATTTATTTATGAGTATGATAAGGAATTTCGAAGGATGTTTCTTGAGATGACAAATATGGTTAAGGAGTTGTGGGAATACCTATAAAAACAAAGAGAAACTCCTCATCAAACTGAAGGTGGCTCAGTTGAAACAATGGTAAAAACTGAAGCAGTTGAAGGAGGATTATGTGAAGAACCTCTAGAGTCTCCTCCATCCTCATCCTCATCCTCATCATCTTATTCTTTCGATAAAATTAAACATTATTCTCATAAGAGGAAAAAGCATTCTAAAAAGTGTTCTCATTCTCATGATCTGCCTTTGTTAAAGCTAAATGTAAAGTTTGTTTTTCCTACTTATGATGGAGTTGAATGCAGCGAAGTTGGATAATTGGGTCAAGCAGATTGAAGTGTATTCTAGGGTACATAAAATCATACAGAATACTTCAAGGATACAATTGTCTACTCTTCGCATGAGTGACACAACGTTGATATGGTGGGAGACTCAGACACAATATGATCTTATTCAACATGGTCAAACTATTTCTTCCTAGAGTGAATTTACTAATGCATTAAGAAAGCAATTTTATCCATTATCTTACATGCAAACATCAATGATTGCTTGGCAACATATGAGACAAGAAAAGGGGAAAAATATTCAAGTGTATACATAGGAATTTAAGAGGAAGACATTATCTTTGGGAATTACATTACATACTCCCGAGACTCTTATAAAGTATATTGGTGGTATGCACTCATATCTTTGCCATACTATATTGATGTTTAATCCTACTAATATTGATGAAGTATTGGTACAAGCTACACATCTTGAAGCCAACAAAGGAAAACATGTTGAGGATGTGTCAGAGGATCCACATGAATTCGAAGAGCAGTCAAATGGAAAAGGGAAGAGTAATAATATAGCTACATTAAAAAATAATGAAGAGAAGAATCCTACATGTTCTCACTGTGAGAAGAAAGGGTGTGATGAGAAGCATTGTTGGAAGTTGCATCCAGAATTGAAGCCAGAGTGAGATCAGCCTAGGAAGGGTAAAAAAAATACCATGACCATGTTGTAGGATCTTGGATCATATTCTAGGGATGAAACCAAGGTTACAGCTATGGGCATCAAAGGTAAATATTTTGTTGCAAGTTTTAGTTCGTGTACTTCTTCTACAAAGTCTAATGTAATACTTGATGGAAAGAAAAGAAATGACCCATTTCATTTATTAGTTATCTCAAAGCACACTAATATTGATACACTTGTTGATAGTGTATCACAAGTGAATCTTATTTCAGATCAAGTTGTTCAGAATTTGGGATTGGAAACTAGGCCTCATCTGAGACCGCATCCTTTGGGTTGGATTTGTGATAATTCTCAGGTACATGTAACTAAGAATTACAATTTATGGTTCGTGATCACATCCAATTTCATTGATGAGGTGGAGTTAGACGTGGTTCCACTTGAAATTTGCAATATGGTTTTGGGAAGTCCATACTTGTATGACAAGAAGGCCATTTTCTACAGGGAGCAGAACAAGTATCATATTTTCAAGGATGGGATTGAGTTCATTATGAGACCTCATCGGATGAAGATGAATTTGAAACTTGTCACTGCAGGGCACATGCTACCTAATGCTAGTATCTAGGATCTAGATTTATAGCCTATGATTGAAAGCAAAATAGGTTCTTTGGTTGATGGTGTTCCTATTAAGAATTGAAGATATGTTGATGGTTCATTCTCTTTCGCATATGTATATTCAGTTTTGTTGTTTAGTTTATTCCTAATTAGTGGAATATGGTTGGCTACTGTAACAATGAATGGTGAAGTTTGTGAGTTTAAGGGAATGGTTAACTTGTTCAACAGTGTTATTTCAATCTTGATTATGGTTGTGATGAGTCGGGTGCTCGTTATCCAAGCACGAAAGTTGGATGATACTGGACAAGTGAGGAAAAATCATTCTCACTTCATTTCTGAATAATCCATACTTTTGTAGGTCCAAAAGTTCTTCAGTGGGGAGGTGTGATCCAGGAGGATCGAGGAACACTCACAAAAATCTAGGAGGATCCAAAATGCTCACAAAGGACCAGAAGGACCTAGAAAATCTCAATATTTGACCGTCTCAAAAGATGAAGTGACATATGTCATCCATATATATACTTTGAGTTATTTTATTTTATGTTGTATCATCTCATCATTCTTCAAGTTATTCATTAGTATTAATGAATTTATGGACAAATAAACATATTCACATGTGTTTTTGCAAATATTCAAGCGATCTTCATTTACCAAATCTGGTCGGATGTTTTATGTGTATTTAAGAGTTAATTGTACATCTAAGGATTTTCAAATCAAGTTTGTATCAGAGTGAGGTTTTGACGTGTATTTGCAAGTGAATGCTTACGAGGTACAAATATAATCAAGGTGAATGCACAATTGAAGAATTTAATCTTGAGATTGAACGCGTATTTCGAAGGAAGGAAATGGAGAATGAATAATTTATTTCTGAGGTTGATAAGGAATTTTGAAGGATGTTTCTCGAGATCACAAATATCGTTAAGGAGTTGTGGGAAGACCTCGAAAAATGAAGAGAACCTCATCATCAAAATGAAGGTGGTCCATTTGAAACAATGGTAAAAAATGAAGCAGTTGAAGGAGAAGGAGAAGGTGAAGAACCTCCAGATTCTACTCCATCCTCATCCTCATCCTCATCATCATATTCCAATGAAAGTAAACATTCTTCTCATAAGAGGAAAAAGCGTTATAATTTTTTTTCTTATTCTCATGATCTTCCTTTGTTAAAGCTAGATGTAAAGTTTGATTTTCCTACTTATGATGGATATTTGAATGTAGAGAAGTTGGTTAATTGGGTTAGGAATATTGAAGTGTATTGCAAGATACATAAAATCACACAAGATACTCCAAGGACACAGTTGAATACTCTTCTCCTGAGCGGCATAATGCTGATATGGTGGGAGAGTCAGACACAATCTGATCTTATTCAACATGGTCAAACTATTTCTTCCTAGATTGAATTTACTGCTGCATTAAGAAAGTAATTGTATCCATTATCTCACATGCAAACATCAATGATTTCTTGGCAACATCTGAGACAAGGAAAAGGGGAAAATGTTCAAGTGTATACATGGGAATTTAATAGGAAGGAATTATCTTTGGGAATTCCATTACATACACCCGAGACTCTTCTAAAGTATATTGGTGGTATGCACTCATATATTCTCTATACTATATTGATGTTTAATCCTACTAATATTGATGAAGTATCGATACAAGCTACACTTCTTGAAGCCAACAAAGGAAAACATGTTGAGGATGTGTCAGAGGAGCCACATGAATTCGAAGAGCATTCGAAGGGAAAAGGGAAGAGTAAGAAGGTAACTACAATAAAGAAGGATGAAGAAAAGAAGCCTACATATTCTCACTGTGAGAAGAAAGGGCACGATGAGAATCATTTTTGGAAGTTGCATCCAAAATTGAAGCCAAAGTGGGCTCATCCTAGGAAGGGTAAAAATAAGACCATGACCCTGGTCCAAGATCTTGGATCAGATTTTGAGGATGAAACCAAGGTTACATCTATAGGAATCAAAGGTAAATATTTTGTTGCAAGTTTCAATTCACGTACTTCTTCTGCAAAGTCTAATGTAATCCCTGATGGAAGAAAAACAAATGACATGTTTCATTTATGAGTTATCTTAAAGCACACTAATATTGATACACATATTGATAGTGGATCACAAGTGAATMTTATTTCATAGAWTTTTTTTCATAATTTGGGATTGGAAACTAGGCCTCATCCAAGATCGTATCTTTTGGGTTGGATTTGTGATAATTCTCAGGTACAKGTAACTAAGMAATGCAAGCTACRGTTCATGATCACATCCAGTTTCATTGATGAGGTAGAGTTAGATGTGGTTCCACTTGACATTTTCAGGATGRTTTTGGGAAGTCCATACTTGTATGACAGGAAGGCCATTTTCTATGAGGAGTTGTGGGAAGACCAKAAAAATGAAGAGCACCTCCTCATCAAAATGAAGGTGGTCCAGTTGAAACAATGGTAAAAAATGAAGTAGTTGAAGGAGGAGGAGGAGAAGGTGAAGAACCTCTGGATTCTCCTCCATCCTCCTCCTCAACATCATCATCATATTCCGATGAAATTAAACATTCTTCTCATAAGAGGAAAAAGCGTTCTAAAAAGTGTTCTCATTCTCATGATCTTCCTTTGTTAAAGCTAGATGTAAAGTTTGATTTTCCTACTTATGATGGATATTTGAATGTAGAGAAGTTGGTTAATTGGGTCAGGAATATTGAAGTGTATTGCAGGATACAGAAAATCACACAAGATACTCCAAGGACACACTTGGATACTCTTCTCCTGAGCGGCATAATGCTGATATGGTGGGAGAGTCAGACACAATCTGATCTTATTCAACATGGTCAAACTATTTCTTCCTAGATTGAATTTACTGYTGCATTAAGAAAGTAATTGTATCCATTATCTCACATGCAAACATCAATGATTTCTTGGCAACATCTGAGACAAGGAAAAGGGGAAAATGTTCAAGTGTATACATGGGAATTTAATAGGAAGGAATTATCTTTGGGAATTCCATTACATACACCCGAGACTCTTCTAAAGTATATTGGTGGTATGCACTCATATATTCTCTATACTATATTGATGTTTAATCCTACTAATATTGATGAAGTATCGATACAAGCTACACTTCTTGAAGCCAACAAAGGAAAACATGTTGAGGATGTGTCAGAGGAGCCACATGAATTCGAAGAGCATTCGAAGGGAAAAGGGAAGAGTAAGAAGGTAACTACAATAAAGAAGGATGAAGAAAAGAAGCCTACATATTCTCACTGTGAGAAGAAAGGGCACGATGAGAATCATTTTTGGAAGTTGCATCCAAAATTGAAGCCAAAGTGGGCTCATCCTAGGAAGGGTAAAAATAAGACCATGACCCTGGTCCAAGATCTTGGATCAGATTTTGAGGATGAAACCAAGGTTACATCTATAGGAATCAAAGGTAAATATTTTGTTGCAAGTTTCAATTCACGTACTTCTTCTGCAAAGTCTAATGTAATCCCTGATGGAAGAAAAACAAATGACATGTTTCATTTATGAGTTATCTTAAAGCACACTAATATTGATACACATATTGATAGTGGATCACAAGTGAATATTATTTCATAGAATTTTTTTCATAATTTGGGATTGGAAACTAGGCCTCATCCAAGATCGTATCTTTTGGGTTGGATTTGTGATAATTCTCAGGTACATGTAACTAAGCAATGCAAGCTACGGTTCATGATCACATCCAGTTTCATTGATGAGGTAGAGTTAGATGTGGTTCCACTTGACATTTTCAGGATGGTTTTGGGAAGTCCATACTTGTATGACAGGAAGGCCATTTTCTATGAGGAGTTGTGGGAAGACCAGAAAAATGAAGAGCACCTCCTCATCAAAATGAAGGTGGTCCAGTTGAAACAATGGTAAAAAATGAAGTAGTTGAAGGAGGAGGAGGAGAAGGTGAAGAACCTCTGGATTCTCCTCCATCCTCCTCCTCAACATCATCATCATAGTCCGATGAAATTAAACATTCTTCTCATAAGAGGAAAAAGCGTTCTAAAAAGTGTTGTCATTCTCATGATCTTCCTTTGTTAAAGCTAGATGTAAAGTTTGATTTTCCTACTTATGATGGAGATTTGAATGCAAAGAAGTTGGATAATTGTGTCAGTAATATTGAAGTGTATTTCAGGGTACAAAAAATCATACAAGATACTTCAAGGATACAATTGGTTATTGTTTTCCTAAGTGGCACAACGTTGATATGGTGGGAGAGTTGGACACAAGATGATCTTATTCAACATGGTAAAACTATTTCTTCCTAGATTGAATTTACTGATGCATTATGAAAGCAATGTTATCCATTAGCTCACATGAAAACATAAATGATTTCTTGGCAACATCTGAGACAAGAAAAAGAGAAAAATGTTCAAGTGTATACACAGAAATTTAAGAGGAAGGAATTATAATTGGGAATTCCATTACATACACCCGAGACTCTTCTAAAGTATATTGGTGGTATGCACTCATATCTTCTCTATACTATATTGATGTTTAATCCTACTAATATTGACGAAGTATCGGTACAAGATACACTTCTTGAAGCCAGCAAAGGAAAACATGTTGAGGATGTGTCAGAGGAGCCACATGAATTTGAAGAGTAGTATAAGGGAAAAGGGAAGAGTAAGAAGACAACTATAGTAAAGAAGTATGAAGAGAAGAAGCCTACATGTTCTCACTATGAGAAGAAAGGGCATGATGAGAAGCATTGTTGGAAGTTTCATCCAAAATTGAAGCCAGAGTGGGATCATCCTAGGAAGGGTAAAAAGAAGACCATGACCATGGTCCAGGATCTTGGATCAGATTCTGAGGATGAAACCAAGGTTACATCTATAGGCAGCAAAGGTAAATCTTTTGTTGCAAGTTTCAGTTTGCGTACTTCTTATGCAAAGTCTAATGCAATCCCTGATGGAAGGAAAAAAATGACCTATTTCATTTATGAGTTATCTTAAAGCACACTAAGATTGACACACTTGTTGATAGTGGATCACAAGTGAATCTTATTTCAGAGAAAATTGTTCATAATTTGGGACTGGAAACTAGGCCTCATTCGAGACCGTATCCTTTGGGTCGGATTTGTGATAATGCTCAGGTAAAGGTAACTAAGAAATGCAAGTTATGGTTCGTGATCACATCCAGTTTAATTGATGAGGTAGAGTTAAATGTGGTTCCACTTGACACTTGTAGGATGATTTTGGGAAGTCCATACTTGTATGATAGGAAGGCCATTTTCTATGAGGAGCATAACAAGTATCATCTTTTCAAGTATGGGATTGAGCTCATTATGAGAGATCGTCAAATGAAGACGAAATTGAAAGTTGTCACTACAGGGACGGGTGCTTCACTAGGAAGCCAATATGATATCATGTTTTTTCATATTGGGGGTCGAAAAATTAGTGAAAAGATAGGGAAATATATTGGGTAATATTAAGGGGGGAGGGATTTTTTTAATAGTGTAGAGAACTATAGGTAGTTGGNTGGGATGGGAGGGTGGGGTGCGCGTACATTCAGGAGGTGAGGCAAGACGAACTTCCAATCTCGAAACCCTAGGTCATGAGGCAATCTAAACTTCGAACATATAAGTGTATCTCTGTGTATGCATGTGGATTCTAAACCATTTTTGAGTCTGTATAAAACTCGTAAGTTCCTATTCTGAGAGGAAATTTGTGTCTCTCTGATCTGTGTTTGTTAAAATCTGTAATTTAATTTATTTGAGCCATAAATTATGTAGATTGGTGTCTCACAGTTAGTATATAAACCCCTGGTCTCAAAATTTTGACTCTGTGTGGTTCATGTTTAAGTAGAGAATTTTTTTCTCTGTGTATCAATTTGATTTTGTATATAATTTTTTGTTGCCTTCCATACAAAATCATTGATTTATCATTTGTCATATTCAATGCTTGGAGCCAACTAAGCAAAGAAATTTGTACCATATTGGTTGAAGGCATTGCCAACGCGAGGATGACAATGCCCGGATCTTCCCGCAAAATATTTTTCCCATACTGAAAAATCAAATTTTGATGATGTTGGTCTTATGTATTGGCGATCGTTTCTTCTTTTGGTAACTTCAATTGAGAGCTTTCCTAGTCTACTAAACTAACAACTTTCGATGGTTTTTAAAGTTTTTTTTTTTATGGTTGGTAGTTTTACTTTCATTTATTTTATTTGGGTATACTAGTATTCAAGTCGTGACCCTCGCCAATGTAGAGAAATAGAGACACTTTGTAACCCTTTCAAGCATGAAGAAAAAATAGGAAAAGGTTCAGCCACACTGTCTATGGCGTAACTTGTAAGTTCATATTTATGTTTTCCATAGTGGCTTATATGCATTCATATGTTTTGAATATTTGTTTTCTTATGTGACTGTCTAGAGTATGTTTCATTTTTCATCTTGATAGATGGATTAATTGGAGTGGGATAATATTATCATGGTGTGTGCTTCATGAGTTCATGTTTGGCATGGTACATGAATTCATGCTTGCTAAGTACATAATCTGAGCTTCACTATCAGTGAGAATATGGCATGGAGGAGCTTCTTTCTCTTTATCTGAATCTTCTACTTCATACATTTGCATGTCTCAAATATTTTTCCTTATGATTTTATCATTTATGTGAAACTCAATGGGTTTTTTTTTCCTATGATATTTCACTGGTGGATTGATGCCTTCCATTCACCTTGATTCGATTGAAATGTCCAGAGTTAATCTAGGTTATGTATGGAAAGATCCTTCCCTAAGAAAAGTTATGCTTCTCTTCAAGGATGATGTTCCTTCTTAAACATAAGCTAGTCATATGTCAAATGGATCCCACAAAAGTTGTGGGTTTGAAGATATATAAGTATACTTATGTAGTTAAAGGCTATCACGGAGAAATTGGCGAAGAATTACAACTGCAGAAATTAGCAATCAAAACAAGAAATCAACAAGGTTCCACCGCAGATGTTTGGATCAAAAAGTGTAGAAAGGAGCATATTTCTTTGCACTAGTAATCCGGTCAAAAAAGGTAGAAAACTAGCAGCAAAGCATGTTAAAAATCAGCCATTACAACCAAGTAAAGGTACATAGCGTGATGGATTATAGGGGTTAGATTTAGCTCATGAATTGACAAAAGTGAAAATTAAGGTACCTTGTATGGAACTAATGAAAATTCCATCCCAAAAGGAAGAAGTTGATAAGTTCTTGGGTATTTAAGAAGCTAATGTTGACAAATACAACCCCATGGTGTGCCAAGGCATGACTCAGGGAGGAAGAAATGATAGCCACTCACCTTTTTATGTTACTTTGTTGATGAATGGTTTGTTGTTTCATAATTTTATAATTGATTTAGGGGCATCAAGCAATGTAATGTCCCTAAAAGTAATGAACCAACTAGGGATTCAAATCAAATGACCCTACATGAATGTGTGTTCCATGGAATCTAGAGAAATCAAAGTGCATAGATTGATCAAATACCTACAATTATATGTGTTCAAAAGTTAGTGATCATGGTCTCGAATATTACTTGTCAAGTGCTTATTTGGCAGATTGTTTACCTATTGATTTTAGTCAAGGGTGTAAATGTGTTGAACCTACACAGAATAGATCTAGCTAGAAAATACCACACACATTTGCAGAGAGAAAATGATAAAGAAGAAGCAAGAGATAAAGAATGGAAGAATTCTCATTAACCGTAATGAATAATGAATAATTTACACATGACTCAATAAATGTGCACTGGAGGAGAATCAATGTGCCATAGTGGTGGTATAGAGTTATCTGGACACACACCAATAGTTACGGGAGTGAACTGCCACCTAGTCTAGTCTCTCAGGTAGTTACAGGAGTGAACTACCACCTAGCTGAGTTAACTAGTCAACCAGTCTTTAGTTAACTGACTGAAACATAGTGTAGTTACAATTAGATCAAGGAATCAAGGGTAATGCACCAATATGGTGATGAAACTAAGGCTAATGTGAATTAGCATGGTGATGATCCCAATGTTCCATGGTGACAAAACCAATGCAACATCTAGAATCAACTCAACTAGTCAAATTGAAGTGTCAACTGCAGAGAATATTCTCCAGGTGGAATATTCTCCCCTAAACTTTAGGAGATTGAATAATGACTAATAAACAGGAAAAAACTTAGGACCTTAGGAAAATAAATCCTAGGTGTGTGTGAAGTAACTCCAACAGGCCCCCTGAACATCACTATGGTGAAAATACATAATGGGTCCCGACAACGAGGCCATGTTAGGTACCCAAATACAAAATAAACACTGCAAATAAGTGAGGAAAGAGGGAAGAAATCATGGGAAAAATCCCCCCTCAAGGTAAAATGTATGTAAAAAGAAGAACTGATAGTTTCTAGGCAACTGTGTCCTTCACTCCAAGACGACTTCGTAGAGAATGGAACTTTTTCTCAATGAAGGTCTTGGTGAAGATGTATGTCGTATGTTCTACTAAAGGAAAGAACTGTAGGTCGATGATCCCCTCATGTACTAATTCATGGATCTAGTGCATGTGGATCTCGATGTGCTTCATTCATTGCCTCTGAAATGGATCTCTACAGAACTTCAGAGTGCTCTGGTTGTCACACCAGATGACAATCGATCGATGAAACTAAATGCCCAACTCAGTGAAAAAATACTATAGCCACATAGCTTGAATGGTTATGTTAACTACCCCTCTATACTATGCCTCGACTGAAGATAGAGCAATGGAAGCTTGCTTCTTGCTCAACCAACAGGTAGGCCTGAAACCAAGATTGACTGAGTAACCAGATGTGGACTTGTGATCAGTGTTATCGTATGCCCATTCAGAATCAGTAAACATGATGAGATCTAATGTAGAGTCTGTTGCATAATGAATCCAAAAGGTGATGGTTCCCTATACGTATTGAAGGATACACTTTGCATCCTTCCAATGTAGCTCATGTGGCTCCTGCATGAACCTAGAAATTGCGCCAATTGCATAGGAGAGGTCTTCTATGGAGTGTGTGAGATACAACAATCTCCCCACTAGATATATGTGCAGTGTGTTGTCAACTAATGGAGTGTCCCCGCCATACTCAAGTTTGACTCCTGATAGGAAAGGAGTCAGAGCAGACTTCCAGTATGTCATGTGAAATATCTCAAGGAGATCTCATGCATACTTGGCCTGAGACAAATTTGATGCTTGATGCATCATGACTGATCTTGAGTCCAAGGAAGAAGTGTATCGAACCCATGTTTGTCATCAAAAACCTGTCATGTAGAATCCTCTTGACTGCAACAATCATTGAAGTCGAGCAACCGGTGATCAACAAATCATCAACATAAAAAACTAAGAGTAGAAGTGAATCAATCGTCTTGAGCATGTAGACATTCAGGTTTCATTTACAATGTACAAAGTTCAGTGACAACATGTAGGAGTCCATATTGGCATACCATGCCCTCGGAGTCTGCTTGAGGTCATAAAGGGACTTCTTCAGTCGACAGACCAAATATGAGTCCTGCATAAATCCCTAGGGTTTATCCATATAGATCTCCTCAGAGAGATCACTGTGAAGAAATGCATTCTTCACGTCCATCTGATGGACTTCCCATCCCTTAGCTTCCGCAATGGCAAGTGCCAATCATATGGAATCCATCTTCTCTACTAGAGCGAAGGTCTCATCATAGTCAATACCATGCACCTACTAAAATCCTTTGGCAAAAAGCCTGGATTTATATCTGCTAATCTGTCCATCCACTGTGCTCTTGGTCCTGTAGACCCATCTGCATCTGACAAGTTTCCTCCTAGAAGGAAGGGGAACCATATCCCAAGTTTGGTTCTCGAGGAGGGAGTTGTACTCCTCCTGCATAGCGGATTCCCAAAAGGGATCACCATCATCCTCGCCACAAGACTGTGGATTTGAATACTTTACCAAGAAAAGAGGCCTGGAGGGAAATGGTTCAGTGGTAGTGAGTGCAATAGGAGGCTCCTCAAAATTAGATCGATACCTCCTAGTATTGGTTGGATCACCAACAAGATCCATCGCATCTTGAAGAGTAGTATGTGCCCACTTCAGCCTCTGCTTTGGCTCTGCATCTGATTGTACTCACTCTGTATATGAATCATTTGAGTCTTATGAATTAGAACTCTCATCTGAAGAAGAGTCTGCATGAGCATGCTCAACATCTTAGATAGGTGGAAGAATGAAGGTGTATGCATGCGGTTGTTGAGGTACATGCGAGACACTTTCCTCGAATTGGACACTTCGCTCAATGATGAGCCGATCCGAGAAAATATCAATAAGTCTCTATCCCTTCACATCATCAATGTATCCAACAAAAATACACTCAGTGCTCTGTGGATCAAGTGCCTTCCTCTTTTTAGAGGGAAATCGGGCCCATGCACATGAACTGAAAATGCGAAAGTGAGTCACTTCTGGTTTGAGGCCGCTCCAAGCCTCGTAGGGGGGTCTTATCCTTGAAATATCTATGGGGAGATATTCTTTGGATGTATGTTTCAAAATTAAGTGCTTCGTCCCATAGTCTCTATGGTAGTGACTTTGCATGCAACATGCAAGATGCCATCTCTTTTAGAGATCTGTTTTTCCGCTCAGCAACTTCGTTTTGTTGCGGATTATAGGGAACTGTGTACTGCAAATGAATCCCTGCATCATGATAAATATTTTGGATCTCATGATTGACATACTCTCCCTTGTTATCAGTTCGGAGGACTTTTATTTTCTTTTTGGACTGTGTCTCAACCAAGGCTTTGAAATCATTGAGGTGTTGAAAGACCTCAATTTTTTTCCTGAGAAAGTAAATCCATGTGAAACGTGAGAAATCATCAACAAAAATGAGAAGAAACATCGCTTTGTTGATAGATGGATGCAGAAAAGGACCCATGAGGTCACTATGGATCATATATAAAGGCGCAAAAGCTCTCTGAGATTTTCCTTTGTCAAATTTCTGAGGGTGTTTTCCAAGAACACATCCCTCACATACTCCCTTGGAGAAATGGATGTCTGGTAGACCATCAACCAATATTTTCTTGCCAAGTTGTTGCATATATCTGAAATTCAAATTTCCAAACCTTTCGTTCCATATCCTACTACTTTCATCAGCATGGTTAAGCAGTAAAGTAGAATCTAGTTCAATAAATTCAGAAAATGTATACAATCTAGATTGATGATTTACCTCATCGGTAGAAACCCTAGAGTTGGTTTGCATGTCATGGATGTCCACTGCATTTGGTGTGAATATGACTTTCTTTCCGGTGTCAGAATTCTTCATATGATACACAGAGAGAAGGTTGACAAAATTTTTGGGAATGTGCAACACATTCTCGAAGCTTTCGTTGGTGAGTTCAATCCTTCCTTTATCGGTGACTTTGACTGGAGAGTTTTCCCCCATCAGAATAGGAGGACCTTTGCATGCATCCAATGAAGAACAACCTATTTTTTTCACAGCCATGTGATGTGATGCTCCTGAATCTACGATCCAATCATCGGGAGAGGATTTGATGGCCATTAAGGCATGGCTAGAATTTCCTTTCTTAGGATTCTGATCTTCTAGCTTCTTCTTATTGACACCCTCGGGGATTCGATCTCCAAGGTTGTTTTTCTGAAGGATTTGAATCATTAGATCTATTTTTTTATGCATGAATGCGGATTCTGGATGGAATCCTTTATGGAAGTACATGCATTTCTCCCCTTTTCTTCCCTTTCCACCTTTGGATTCAGAGGCATCAGTGAAGGGTTTTGAGTACCCTTCCTTCTTCGGATGTGCATGAGATTTCATTTTGTATTTATCTTTATATTTCTGATATTTATGGATTCCATCTTGCATAGTAAGTGCATGCACCTTTGGGCCTTTGATTTTTCCCATGTTGATGAGCTTGGTTTGCTCTTGTGTCAGGGATTCGATAAAGTCCTCAAGAGAAGGTATCTTCAAGGTGGCTCCAAAGGAGAATCTGAATGAATGCAATGTTGATAAAAACACGGAGAATTTAGGACCAATTTTGGAGAGAATGGTGAGAACCATTTGTTTCTCCTCCTTAGATTTATCAACCCTGCAAGCTTTGAGTTATGATAGTAAATCCTTGAATTTTGTAAAGAAATCTTGGATATTGTCGAAATTTTTTGGATCCAATGTGAGAAATTCCACCTCCAGCATGTGTCCCCTCATCTCATCCTATTTTCCAAAGAGCCCTTCCAAGTTGGTCCAGGATTCATTGGGGGTTTTACAGGAAGATATGTGAAAAGGAGATCGGGAGAAATAAGACTACAAATTGTTTCGAATGCTTCATCCATTCGATTTAAGTACTTGGATTTTTCTATGGATGATGTCGATTTTGTGTCTGTATTCAAGGTTAACCTGTACAAACCTCTGGTTTAGAGATGAATCATTATTCTCTCCTTCCATGCAAATTAATTGTAAGGTGTAAGAATGAATTCTTTTGGGAAATCCATCTTTCCGTTGTCTTCAATCTTTTGTACCTGCAAAAAAATTGGTGTAGCTTTTGCTTAGCAGTCCGTAGGCTTTGATACCATGTAAATGTGTTGAACCTGCACATAATATATCTAGCTATAAAATACCACACATATTTGCAAAGAGAAATTGAGAAAGAATAAGCAAGAGTGAAAGAATGGAAGAATTTCCATTAACCGTAATGAATAATGAATAATTTACACATGATATACTCTGTATAACTCAATCAATGCACACTGGAATAAAATCAATGAACCATAGTGGTGGTATAGAGTGATCTGGACACACACCAATAGTTATGGGAGTGAACTTCCACCTAGTATAGTCTCTCAGGCCGTTACGAGAGTAAACTGCCACCTAGCTGAGTTAACTAGTCAACCAGTCTTCAGTTAACTGACTGAAATAGAGTGTAGTGAGGAGTATATCAAGGAATCAAGGGAAATGTGCCAGTATGGTGATGAAACCAAGGCTAATGATCATTAACATGATGATGATCCCAATGTTTCATGGTGACAAAACCAATGCAACATCTAGACTCAACTAAACTAGTCAAACTGAAGTGTCAACTGAAGAGAATATTCTCCAGGTGGAATATTCTCTCCTAAACTTTAGGAGACTAAATAATGACTAATAAATAGGAAAAACCTTAGGACCTTAGGAAAAATAAACCATAGGTGCGTTTGAAGTAACTCCAACAAAGGGGACTTGGAAGTTTACATATTTCAGTGAGACTTAGAGATTTCTCATTGTAGTCTTGAGCACAACCTATAAGCTATAAAATATATATTTTCTAAGGACCATGTCTGTGAGAAATGAACGAATTTGGAAAATCACAAATTTATTGAATGAGAACATCGTCAGATTATCCCATCAGAGTTCTAATCTTTGCATGGTAGTCTGTTAAATTTCCTCTGGGAGATAAGGAATTATATAAGGAAAAATTGTAATCATGTTTTCAAATATTTTTTTTTAAATGGAGTTAGCATATTTATTCATTATCAGCATGATCCAGATTAGATTTTAAATATGTGTTATCAATATTGTGGAAATATTCCTCCATTGAAGTTGCACAACATAATTTTAATGGTTTTCTTTCAAGCTTAGCAATGGAAATTTGGCTTTTAGTTTATGGATATGTTACAAAATACCTTTTCATTATGGTTGTAATTTTCCATGTTATACCCAAGCATGAAACTCCCAAGGAAACTGATGAAGAGATCTACAATTACAAGTTATGTCCTTCCTTATGCTACATTCCTAGTTCAGTTTGCAAGTAACAGTCTTTTTGAGGCCTTTTTTATATATAATTATATCAAAATCTGAAAGAGAGCACCATGTACATCCACCATAACCCCTCAAACTCAAAAATGGCACTGTGGTTGTTCTTATACACATGTATGTACATACAAAAAACGATTCCATCACATCATAGTTATAACTCAAAGGGAAATAAGTTTTGATAGTTCTTGATGATGTATGTTACTGGGCCTAGGTTAGTTTCATTCTAAATTTGAAATTATAATACTTTTAATCTTCTGTTGGATTTTTATATTTTTAGATTGTGTGTTTTCAATACACCAGATTAGCCAAAATTTAATATTCATTCCAATTCTTGTAGCCCCTGTGATGAGGGTTTGTCATACCAAACATTTGATAACAATTATATGGTTTTTAGAACAAGGAGCATAGGTGTAGTCAAGGAGACCCACAACATACCGAAACAAGCAAAGAAGATAGTGCACATAGCTAATTTGACCCTTGTGATCCCTGAATATGTAGTTCAGGAAGATATTCCAACCATGCCAATGGAGAATTTGGAAACAAGAAGCTACTAAGTGACATGGAATACCTCGGATCAAGGAATATATTATCCAATCTAAGAAATAGAATGAGCATATTTTCAAGACTCAATCACTATCATAGTCAAAGAAACAATGAACTCAAGATGTGACTAGCACCAGAAAACTTAGAAAAAGAAGAATCTTATCTTGCTTCTAATAACAAACCAATAAACAAGTCTATGAGTAAAGATATAAGATGAGGCAACGATACCTGTAAGCCCTTCTAGGGAGGGAAACTAAGGGGGGGGAAGGGAATTAATAAAAATTAAAAATGTTTAAGGACTTAACAACATTGTTGGGTATTTATGTTCCCTTGATATCAATATTGTAGTGATGGGAAATGGGTTTACCTCTAGCATTCATTTGAAGAAATACTTTCCTCTTAGAAAATGGCAACCATCTGGAAGGATTGTGCCAAAGAAAACCATAAGAAATTAGAGATGTGATCCAAAAGTACCCATGAAAATCCTTGGTCATACGATTTTGTAATATACCAGATATAAAAAGTATGCATAACAAAAATAAAATGCTAGAAATGGAAAAATAACAACAATATAACCAGAATAATCCCCCTTAAAAACAACCTTGTCCTCAAGGCTTGAGATGTGGAAATTTTTGCAGAATGGTAGCTGGTTCCCAAGTGGCATCTGCTGGAGTTGTATCTTTCCACTGGATTAACACTTGCTTGATGGTTCTCTGACGCAGGCGATGCTCACGCTGGTCCAAAACTGCTTGTGGTTGTAGCCAAATGGATCCTTCTTCGGCTAACTCGAGAAGGTTGGTTTGAATTTGGCACTTAGTTCTGATCACCTTCTTTAATCAGGAAACATGAAAAACATGATGTAGCTTCAAATGACTGGGCAAAGCTAACTGATAGGCCACCTGTCCCACACGCTTGAGAACTGTATAAGGACCATTAAATTTGGGCACTAGCTTCTAACAATGCTCAGCCTTGAGGGAATTCTGCTTGTAAGGTTGCAAGCGAAGAAACACCTGATCCCCTTCTTCAAATTGACGTTCAGAGCGACCTTGATCTTCTTGTTGCTTCATGCGATTCTGTGCCATGACCAAATTCTCTTTGAGGGTATGGAGAATAGCCTCTCGAACTGTAAGTGTTTGGTCAACCGCCCGGACCTTCGAGACACCAGGTAAGTATGAGAGAAATGAAGGTGCCTTATGTCCATATATCGCTTCAAAAGGAGTCATGCGTGTAGCTATATGGTATGAAGTGTTGTATCACCATTCAACTAGGGGTAACCATTGAGCCCACTAATTTTTCTTTTCTGAGGCAAAACACCTCAAATATGTTTCCAAACACTTGTTGACAACTTCTATTTGACCATCAGTCTGGGGATGATAAGCTGTATTGAGATGCAATTGGGTGCCTTGTAGCTTAAATAGTTCTTTCCAAAAATTGCTTGTGAAAGTTGGGTTGCAATAAGAAACAATAGAGTGTGGCATGCCATGAAGCTTGAAGACCTGATACATGAAAATTTGAGCCACCGTGGATGTTGTAAATGGGTGTGGAAGAGCACAGAAATGAGCATACTTGGAAGGAGATCAACAACCACCATGATGATTGATTTATTTCCCGATTTGGGTAAGCTTGTAATAAAATCCATAGAAATGTCCTTCCAAATAACAGGTGGAATCGGGAGCAGTTGTAGTGTGCCCGAAGATTTGACTCTTTCTCCCTTTTTGCGTTGACACACATCATATTCGGCAACAAAATTATGAATGTCCTGTTTCATACCATCCCAGAAAAAAGAACGTTTGACCCTATCATAGGTTTTGGTGAACCCGGAGTGCTCCGTTGTCGGTGTAGCATGAAGCTCAATAAGTACCATGGATTTAAGCTTTGACTGTTTACTTAAATACAAACAGCCTTTGTATCGAAGCTCATCATGGAGCCAAGAGTACCCTGGGGGAGCTGGAGCACTGGACTGCAATTGTTGGATCAACTGTGAACTTTTGGGATCTTGTAGCCATTCCTGGCGAATGACTCGGAGCCAATCTGGTACAATGAAGGAAAGAGAAAAAAACGATCCTTCATCTTCATATTTGCGGAAAAGTGCATCCGCAACCACATTTTCTTTTCCTTTCTTGTAAATGATCTCATAATCATAGCCAAATAGCTTAGTTACCCATTTTTGTTGCTCCGGGGAGGAAATGCATTGTTCCAGAAAATAATTGAGGCTTTCATGGTCTGTCATAATTTGGAAGCATTGCCCCAATAGATAAGGGCGCCACAAAGTAAAGGCATGCATAATAGCCAACATTTCCTTTTCATAGATAGATTTTCCCAGATTTCTTTCAGATAGTTGCTTGCTGGTAAAGGCCAAAGGCCAACCCTCTTGCATAAGGACAATACCAATTCCTTTCCCTGAAGCATCACATTCGAAGACAAATGAGGCTTTGGAAGGTGGAGGGGGCATTACATAAGCCAAAGGGAGTGACCAAAAACTCATAGTGGCCCTCATGAGTTCTAAAGGAAGTCTTGGGAATGTCTGCCTCTTTCATACGTATCTGGTGGTAGCCTG
Source organism: Picea sitchensis (assembly GCA_010110895.2). NCBI lineage: Eukaryota > Viridiplantae > Streptophyta > Pinopsida > Pinales > Pinaceae > Picea > Picea sitchensis. Next base: position 325,819 of record SNQJ01S0006087.1, on the reverse strand, counting down.
AACGAAGATCAAGTTTAGTAAAGAATTGGGTGCCACTCAGTTCATCCAGGAGGTCATCAATGACAGGAATGAGAAATTTGTCTTTAATGGTAAGTTTGTTGAGGGC
>SNQJ01S0006087.1:303103-322372 GCA_010110895.2 Picea sitchensis | reverse complement strand
AGCATTTGGGGCACATTTGGGGTCTCATATGAAATATCTCCCAATCAACTAGTTCACGTTAAAGGTAATATTTACTTGGAGCTTCTTTATTTAGTTTTTAGTTCATTCTTTTGTTAATTCTTTAATTTTTAATGTTAGCTTTAGTACATGTTTACATGCTAATTTTAGTATATGCTCTCACTATTTTATGCATATTTTAATTATCAATTCCATACTCTAAATTAGTCTATTGTGTTTTTCACCTTTTTACTTTGGTTATAATTGCTAACAAAAAAGATACTCTTTATGAGTGTGTGTTACATTTCAAGTCTTGTATTCTCTTTTGTGCCACTATTTTTGTCTTATTCTTTTTCATGAAGATACTAAAACATGGTAGAATCTCCTCTGTGTCTCCTCGACATGTGATTTTTTTGTCTTCCATGGTGAATTTATGGAGAATAAAGCATTCCTATTGGTATTTTATACCTATAGTCTACAAGTGAGGAGCATTATTATATATGAATATGTATTTTATGTATTCCCTTTTGAAAAATCTTCATATGCAAAGTGCGTTTTTTTTTCCAATATCAGATTACCATGAGAGTGGACATGTATTTTGATCTAATTAAATTAATTGTGGAATATATACATTAGGTTTCTCATGAGAGTATTGTGAATTTATTATGACTACTTTCTTGAGAAATGTGAAGATAATTTGGATTGATCATAATCGAGTCTATTTTTGCACGTTTGAATTCTAAACATAGATTTCAACACTTGTTTTAGGACTTCACATTGACTTCTTTCACACATTGTGTAGTTGCAATGCTTATTTCTCTTTCTAATAGAATGATGGTCACAGTAGTTTCTTATTGACAATTATTAATGGTAATTTTTTGTTGTTGTTGTTTTTTTGCATATATATAGGTAGAATATGTTTTATGATGGAAAGACCATCTAGGTATATGTTTAGTTGAGTCTTTTGACCCCTTTTCTCAAAAATTGCAAGACAATTATTTTTTTTCTTGTTTGAAGCATTCTCGTTGATCTTTGTTGCATCACTTTCAATTTCTATGTATTCTTTGTCATATTCTGTCATATTTTGAAGATTGTTTTTTAATAACATTATGGGAATTCAACTCCAATCCTAGAGCACTTGTGCTTATACTCATTTTATGGAAACATTGGTTTGGTACTACGAAGACAATCATGTAAATGTTTTTGGTTTATTTAGAGGCCATTGTTTTGAATAATGACTCTTTGTTATATTCAAGGGATGTTCATGATGCATATTTCTCTAAAATGTCAAATACACCAACCTATGTCAATATTAAATTTATTAATTGTTCATAGAAATCAAAATTTTGACATGAAAGGGATTTGCATCACCTTCATAACTATAATGATGATTATAATTAATATTAATATTATGATAAATATGTTAATTATTATCGACCAAAAAAATGTGTAGAATAGTCTACATCTAATCTTAAACAAGGTTGTTGTGCATGCCAATTTAGCATGCACACCATTCCAAATTGACATGCACATCAGGCCTTGGTCTGCTGTGTAGAAAACCATATAAAATTAATGTCTTCAGTGTGTCACCTTGTTGTGGGCTTAGCTACAGAAGCATATTAGTGAAATACTTCTTCATATTGACTGCCATTTATTTCAAATGCAGGATGGTGTTTGCTGATTGCATATCCAATTCTTTGGAAAGAGATTTTGTTTCCTTACATTATCCTTGGCTATAATGTCTTGCTTGACGTGTTTACAAGCTTTTGAGATTTTGATTTCTTAAAATTATAATATTTTGGGTATAATCCAGTTTTCATCATATTGTTTTGATGTCTGTCAGGTGTTTCTCAAAGATGATTGTCCAATATTGAGTCTCAAATAATTGTTTAGAAAAACACCTAGCAAAGCATCACATGCATGGAAACTCATTGTAGATCTCCGACTTTCAGGTTTGTTTTAACTGGGAACTGTGATTTATTTAAAGCATACTAGATAAAATAGCACACATGTGTGACATATGCATTGGACACTCATCCTAGGCTTCCAACTTTTAGTCTATCCCCATGATGTTGGTTTTGTTTTCATTATACATGTGATTTATTTGGAGGGAACATGGTTCACATCCTCAATAGTGTAACACAAATAAGTTAAATATGGACTTAAATATTGAAGGTTTATTTTGTTTGAAATACACATGGTTGTTATCTATACTTGGATATCAATTGAAGTGATTAATTGGTTGTTGTTATATGTACTCACAATGCACATTTATTGAAGTTTTAATTTGTTACTTTTAGTTCTTTACTGCTTTTTGTGCACAAATTGCACGCAAATTGATGGAAAAAATTAGGTACTGAACATAACCTTGGTTCATGACCTCTACATCTATTATCAACAGAAAAATCTATAGGATCAATAGTTGCATATATTGCAGCACAACTTCAACAAAGCCACTCATGCATCTATAGGGCACACCCCATTTGAGGTTTATTTTGGCTTCCAACCTTTAGCTCCTTATGAGATTCTAGTTGTTATCCCTACTTTATTCATAAGGAGCAAGATAAAGTTTTTACTTTTGTGTAGAACTTGACCAAGATTCATAGCAGAGTCCATATGTCAACAAACATAGGCCAAGTACAAGGCATTGGATGACCAACATTGATTTGAACCACAAATTCATGTTGGTGAGAGAGTTTGGCTCCACTTGGATAACCAGTGCTTCAAAAATCGATAGCATGACACATCAAGCCTATTTGGTATGGTATGTATGGTCCTTACAGACCATCACTCATAAAATGGCTTTGGACACCTTAAAAGTTGGATTTAGCACCTAAACTTGTCATCCATAATGCAGTAAATTTCAACCAACTTAAGTTGTATGAACCCCCTCAATTGTAGTAATTTATTCCACATATCTGGGTAAAGTAGTCAGAATTGGAACCAAACTATTTTTCCCAAAAATTATGAACTGGGATAGAACCAACTAAAGAATTGGCATATGTGATTTAGGATATGAGACATGTGAAGAGGGAAAGGTGATCTAGAAGATGCAATGATCTACGCTTGGGTGGTGCTTGAGAGAGATGTGTAGAGTATTTAGAATGACTACTTGATTAATGTTGCATGGAAGTTACCACCCTCCCTGGTCACGAAACACATTCATTTGAATGAGTTGGGTGACTCATGAAGGTATATCACTCCAACCTAATATTTAACATCAACTTATATGGCACACCCCTTGTTTGCTTATTTTTGAATTACCTTTATGATTTGTGATTTGCGAGTGTATAAGAGTTCTATCATGTTTTCATACTACGGATAGAAATAAAAAGGGGTATTAAAAATTCCATGAAAAAAATGGATACCTAAGATATCTGGTAAAAATAGGGGGTTTTAAGATTGCACATATGTATTGGGAGGGGGGTCAACAAAAGGATTTTAGTTTTTTTTCTTTTCAATATTTAGTGAAATTAGGGGTATTCTTTATTATCTCACGAATGAGTGTGCTACGTCGCAATTTCATTGAGTGAATCCCATGTGACTACAATACACATGCTAGTTAATGCTAGTATCTGGGATCCAGATTTACAACCTATGGTTGAAAGTAGAACAGGTCCTTTGGTTGATGTTGTTCTCGTTAAGAAGGGAAGATATGTTGATGGTTCATTATCTTTCACATCTGTATATTCAATTGTGTTGTTCATTTTATTACTAATCAGTTGAATATGGTTGGTTATTGCAACAATGAATGGCATGTTTTGTGAATTAAAGAGAATAGTTAACTTGGTCAATAGTGTTGATTTAGTCTTCATTATGGTTGTGATGAGTCAGGTGCTCGTTATCCAAGCACGAAAGTTGGATGATACTAGACAAGTGACACAAAATAATTCTCACTTCATTTTTTAATAATCCATACTTTTGGAGGTCCAAAAGTTCTTCAGTGAGGAGGTGTGATCCAAGAGGATCCATGAATGCTCACAGAGATCCAAAAGGATATGAAACACTCATAGAGGACCAGAAGGACCTAGAAAATCTCAAAATATGAGTGTCTCAAAAGTTTGAGGAAACAACAACATTGTGTATATCTCATTGTTATCTTTCGAACGACGCAAATGACAAATCAAACAGATGCCGTATGCGAAAGATATGAGCGGTTAAATTTCAAGTCAAATCACGAAAAAAATCAACAAGGTGACACGTGTCACCACTAGAAGGGTGACACTTGGACCATGACCGTACAGGTGACATGGCATGACACTTGGTGGGATGACTGGGTAGATCATACTTCTAGGTGTACTAATCAGTTGTTGACACGTGGCACAAGGGAACCAATGAGAGGTTGCCATGTGTAAACCTCCCATTGGCCATTAATGGTTCAAGTTATGAAAAATTATGGAGTCAACGGGGGTCAAACCTGTGACCTCCATAAACCTTACCAAAGCCTCCACTACCAATGCGCCACATGAATGTTACTTAACCTATCTATGGCATGAGTTGTATTTAAAGTTGTGTATTGTAATGATTGGGTGGAAAAATGGTCGAGGGATGAATCCCTCGAACCATATTATATGGTTATATGCAATTCCATGTGACCAAGATATACATCGTGGTATGTGTGTGGGGATATTTAACATATAGTTACAACCACCCATGTATATTAATATGGTTATAACAATAAAACTAACACATGTAACATATGGTTATAACCACATAACCAATGAAACAACAATATATACTATATACAGGAGTCCGCGGGGCTTAAACCCCAGATCTCCTATTATACCCAACAACTTAACAAATTCCACTAACCAACATCCTGCCAACTCTAGTTGGTTACAACTACATAATAAATAATATTTAAAGGGGAGCGTGGAATCCAGACGGAGGTTAGGATTTGGTTCCAACTCACGACCTATATATTGAGCACATATCCCAAGGTCGAAACACATCCTAAGATGCATAGATATTGATGCAGGGCACATATTCCAATGTATTAGGAACTGCATAGAAGTACGTGCAAGAAAAGCCTAGTTTATGTGTTGCATGGAAAAGTGTGTCATAAGGTATATTGTCCACACCTAGGAAAGTTTATACTTGTTGGATTCGTTTTTCTGCAAGGATCATGAATTTGAAGTTTTTTTTGTGGTCATAGGTCATTTGTAAAAGTATTATTCCAAATTACCATTAATGAGCTCTTAGCGCATTGTTTTGTGTGCCAAAGAGGGTGTAATTGAGCTTGTTCGAAATTTGGTCGACTTTATAGTCAAATTTCTCGTAATTTCGCAAGGATTTCAATGGTGAACTTATTTTCTTGTTTTGAGTAAAATAATTAAAGAGAGTCCATTAAATTGTCTTTTTACAAGCCCATATTGTAATGTAATTTGACATTTTGAGATGATGAAAAGCAGTCACATTGTTTAAAGGGACTTTAAAGATGAAGTGAGATATTTCATCCATATATATAATTTGAGTTCTTTTATTTTTTGTTGTATTATCTCATTATTCTTCAAGTTATTCATCAGTATTAATGAAGTTTACGGAAAAATAAGCATATTCACATGTGTTTTTGCAAATAGTCAAGTGATCTTCATTTACTGAATCTGGTCAGATGTTTTATGTGTATTTAAGAGTTAATTTTACATGTAAGGATTTTCGGATCATCTGCCTAGGTGGGTTTTAGCCCAAAAATTGTAGACTCATCTCCGGAATTTTGCTCACAGTAAGTTTCCCACCAATATCTAACATGGGGAAGGGCTTTAAGCAGTGCGAAGGTGATTTTTTCACTATTGGAAAAATTTTGGACAAAGAAATAACCCTCTGGTAGACTTAACCATTTTTCCAAAATGTTGGCGTCTATCTGGCCTTCAAATAAAGGAATATCAAAGTTAACTTGTACCTTGAAGGGTGTTGCACCTCTGAAGTGACTATTGGTTGAAGGTGCCTCTAATGTTATTGGCAGCCAATGAAGGATCTGGGTGAAATTATCCATTATCTCGTTCCTCTATGGTCTTAGGGATTCCTCGAGCAATAGTCTGATAGGATCTCCTGCTCCGTCACCTCTCTTTTATTCTGCCATCGGAGGAATATTGGGCCAATGGGATTGTTCTTCCCCAAGATCAACTAGTTCAAGACCCAATTCTTGATAGCTTGACCTCGTCGGGGATATGCACATAGAAACAACAAAGAGCAGATTGCTTTGATACCATTGATCCAGATTATGTTGAGAACGAAATGAAGGAAGAAATATAACAAATAAACACACAAAGATATTGCAAGAAACATAGTAATACAATTGAACTCAGATTATATTAATGAATGGAATAGAAAATACTGTAAAATGCAAAGTGCACAAATTAGCTAGAATGGTGGTAGCTTATCCCTAAAGAGAGAGATGTGTCAGCTACACTCATTCACAAGAAGATGATTATAATGAGGCCAAAAATGCCTTTTAACATAAAACATCAATGATAAAACCGTAAACATCTAAAACCCTAACCCCAGAAGATGAAATGCCAAAAGGTTTGTGGGCCCCGATGTGGTTAGTTGATATGTCAACTTCTCGAGGGCATAACTTTTTCATACGATCTTTGTTTGGGGCACTTGGTAACCTGTCAGAAAGGTATATCCAATAAGTACACATTCTGAATGGCCCTATATCTTCCTCTGACTACTTATTAGTCGATGTCGCACCAAAAAAATGTCGTTTAGGGCCTCAAAATGACCCTGGAAGTTTGTGACCAGAAAAACTGTAGAAAAATTGCCAAGATGTGGAACCATTATGAATTAGTGGAATAGGTGGGTGGCCACCAGTATCCACCTAGATCAATTGTTCACAAGTGTGTGTTATGATTTTACAAGGAGGGAGTGGTGGCCTTGTTATATGAGGAAACCCGAGTGTTGCAACCCTCAAAAGCCCCTAAAACATAAAATGTCCATGATACAAGTTGGATAGGTCATGGTTGACCCCCAAAATAGCCTCAAACATAAATCAAACATGCTAATACACCAAAGTGCCACCTCAAGAACGCCATATGTGAGTGTAGGATGCCACAATGAGTATGACATCATGTTCTACAAGGGTTCAAGGGCCTCCAAAGGCCACATCTCATCATCAAAAGGTGCAAAGTATGTTGGAAAGTCACACCTCCTCATCAAAGGTCACATCTCATTATCAAAGGACCACAACCCATCATCACAAAAGATGCCCTAGTGGTAGGTCGACCCCACCATCATCAAATCATCATAGCACATGACATCATCATCAACATGCTCAATGCCCAAGGTGAAAAAGGCCAACGTCCAAGGTGGAAGGAGGGTCCATCATCTCTCCAAGGGGTGTCCAATCACCTCTAAGTGCAACATCCTCAAATCAAGGCCTAACATGCTCTAGGGTGCATTGTCCAAGATGTGGGCTTCCTACCCATCGTCCAAGATCTAGAAGGTGTCCTAAGGTGTGTCTAGTCATCATATGGCCCAATGATCTGCATCAACTGTGCAACATCCTGTGTATAGTGCACAACATCTTGGGTATCATCATGAGAATGTCCTCCAAAGGACCATGTCAAGTGCACCATGGTCAAACAAATTCACAGAATCACGTAAGACCAACAATCATGAGGTACAAGAGCCATTAGAATCATACAAAGTAAGCCACGACTTAATACAAAATCCATGTAAGCAATTCACACTAGGTATCTTCCTCAAAATTCACATTAGCTAAAAGATTTATGCAATTGACAAGTTTAAGTATGGGAGGACCATCAAAAGACCCTATTAGGTGTTCCAATACCCAAGTAGAGGGATATTTCCCAAGAAACCTGTCAAAGTGCAAGTATGGTGAATGAAACAATTGTGGTTACTTCGTGGTAATGTAGTCATTAACATGCAAGGTATCGTGCTCCATCCATCTCTATGAGCATCTTTGTAGAGAGAGTGTGTGTTCCTTGAGATACCCTTTCCTTGACAGCATGTGTATTCCAAACCCCTTTTCTTGCCTCTTGATATTCATTTTATGCATTGCAAGTCCCCTTTTCAGGTTTCAAGCATTTTGTTATTTTTTTATATACTAGGATTAAGTCCTTTAATTGATATGCATTTAGTGCATTAGGACTAGGGGCGATCGCCTCATAGAAAGGGGGTAAATCTCAAGCTTGCCTTTGGATTTCGACTTGGTCATTTATTATCCCATCATTTCATCTTTCTTCTATAACATTCTTTGTTTTTCTTATTCATTTTTTCTTGCAACTACATCAACCTCGACATTCTAGCCCTTCTTCTCATAGAAGACTGAAACATGGGCCTTTTTGGTGAAGTTTAGTACATTGTGGAAGGCCCCGGGATGAAAACTGTTAAGTATGAAGGGGAGCGGTACGTTGCCCCTACCAAAGACTTGCAGTATTACCCTTGTTCCCCAAGAGATAACATTGGATTGGGACACAAATGATGGCCACCAAGGTGAAACAAGGAAAAAAGCATAACTTTCAAGCTTATGATTCATTATCCGACTTCAACCCATGATCCTCACCTAAATTCCTAATGCTTTAAATATGACAATTTATATGAAACAATGAATAATGTTTTATTATGTAGATTTCCTTATTTATAAATATGGAAATCGRCGCTCCATTCAACCATATGTGCTTTCATGTCCCCGATGATGGGTGGAGTGTCCACTCRAAACGTTGGACGTTTCGAAACCTTTTACACAKTTTACATCCAGAAAAAATCTCYAGTATAATGACTAGTGTACCTCATGTGTGTTRGACCACCATCATCAGATGAACAATGTTGATCGAGTGCAATGAGCTGAGATCGATGAGGGGGGAGGTATSTGAGGGGTTGTTGTCTATGGAGGATACTAATCATCATCATCATCGAGATCATTGTCTTCATTGTAGGCCATGAKACATGATCTCCTCTAGTTACCTCTAGGTGAAAGGGGTAACATGAAGTATCTGTGTTAATGAGATGGGCAAGCCACGGACCTACTATTTACAAATCATATTGGTATCGAAAAGGTTAAATCTATGGTCTTGAAGCAACTATTATCATTTTTAGGAGAGGCAAACCTAGTAAGGGAAAGGCATAAAAAGAAAGAAGATGAAAGAATTAACAATCTTCAATGTGGAGATCCAAGAAGAGAACTAACACTTGAAGAAGAGGATAGCATAGATGGAAAAGGAGCTTGAGACATTGGCCATGTTGCAGGTAGTTGTTCAAGAGACCAGGGAATTACAAACACTACCCATCAATACCATAGAAGCTAGCACCATGGAAGAGGCAAGCATGCAAGCTCACACACAACCTTAAATTTACTATTGGTGCAATCGTTGGTTTACTATTCAGATTGGTTGAGCACTTTAATCAATGGAATGGATACTTACAATGAAATCTTTCCTCGGTCCATAGTGGATTTACTTGAATGTTGGCACCGACCATTCGTTTTCACGTCGAATTAAATCATTGGTGTGTAAAGAAAACTTTGAATAATTAGTTTTTCCACATTACTTCTCCACCTTTCTCCTCAAAGTGTAACGGTGCAATGTGCAATGTCTACTATTTATTGTAGAAGTCTGCAAATTGGATAGGAGAAAGTAATGGGAAATAACCATGTTTTGATGGAACAAGTTCAGACAGTTATTTTTCCAGGTCATACAAATTCAAATCATACTGAAACGGATACTAGTATACATGCTGTGTCATGTTTTTGTTATCTCCATCGCCTGTTGTATTATTTTCAAGTTTATGTCACGAATATCTGCTCTGATAATGGCAATGTAAACAGAAATCCATGCGCAGGTATTTTTTATTTTATCGCCATTGCTTTGTTTTTGTTTTTTAACAAATTGATAGAAGTCTTCAGGAAAATCACTATTGCTTCGTAAATTTTTTAAGGAAAACTTCTCAAGATATCCAAAGGATGTGTTTTCACTAAATTAATGGATTGCATCATTTTTAGTAAATCAGTTTAGCACATTTACTCTCAGAGATTCAATGCATATCTACCTCTCTGTACAGTAGCCTCGGTCATTTGATCCATTCCTAAGCGCATCTAATATCAGCTGGTTTCGTTGAAGAACTCTAGCTGTTATAAGCGGGTAATTTTCGCCACCCTTAATAGCGTCCTATCAGTACTGTCCATCAGTACAGTTAAACAGCTCATGTTTTGCAATACTAATGATGATCAGCAGCAGCACTTGAGCCCTTCATAGAATTCCTTCTTCAAAGGAGTGACAGAGAAGATCTGTATGAGGAGCAAATCCAAGAGAGAAATACATATATTGGCTGAGCGACAGAGGAGGGAAGAGATGAATGAAAATTCTCTACTTTGAGGATTCTGGTACCTAATCTTACAAAGGTAATCACCCAAACTTGATCTTTCTCTGCATTCTACAGTCCAGTAATTTCATTTTTACAGCCTAGTACATTATCAAAATGCATTGTACTAAATAGGTCTAGAATAAAATGGGTTTCTATTAATTATAATTCAACCAGTATTTGGTTCATTTCCTATCTAAGTGATTATTCTAATCCTTTAAATAAGATGTACCAGCTAGCCTACCAAATAGATAAGATTGGATACCATCTACAAATCTATAAAAACATATGTCCTTTTTTTTTTCATTTATTTTATAAGCTAATTTTATTGTATTAATATAAAAGGAGAAAAAATTAAAGTTGATGTTATTGGTCTACTACTAAGGAAACATATCATGTCCCATGTAACCTACATAGATCTAATGGATATCTCCTTTATCATTGCGGGACACTCCACCGAAACCTACTGGTCTTAGATTACGTTTAGAGGTCCCACCAAAGTTGAGCTTCATGAATCCCATCAGGGGTGTTGACCACGTGTTCGGACTTGAAGGTAGGAATTTCCGAGGAGGGGTAAGGATCAGTGAGAGGGTGAGGTGAAAATCCCAATTCTTTAGAATCAATGCCTCTGGCTCAGTGATTGTTGGATCCTCTTTCGTCCAATGTTGTGTATGCAAAGTCTCCACTATGTTTTGTTTGATTTTGTTCCATATATGTTGGGGGTCTTTATGCATGTCCTTAAATATTCTTTTGTTGTGTTTCTCTCATGTTTCCCATATTAGGAAATCTGATAATAGATGCTACACTGGGTTAAAGAGGGGATTGTGGAAACATTGTTGACTCCATTGCTCAAAAGTGTTCCTGAGGCTATCTATGTTTCAGTCAGACTTTTGAAATAAAGTGGCTCCTTTGACCGAAAGGGAATTAATAAATAAACATCCATTTAGTAAATGTTTGATTGACTCTTCCCCGTAGTTGCATAAAGGATAACTAGAAGGACCTACAAAACCATGTTTTAGTAATTGATCCCAAGCTAGAATTTTCTTCCACGTCACTAGCCAGAGAAATGTTGAAACTTTTGACCATAGCTTTTATGCCTATATTCTTTTCCAATTTTTCTACGAGGGAAATCCCTAACCAAGGATTTCCATACAATTAAAACTTTTTGATAGCTTTTCCTTTCTACTCTAAACCATTCTTCCATGGACTTATGTTTTAAATTCTTAATCTTGATTACTTTTCCCCAAAACCCTTTATTAGAGATTAAACTTCAAAGACTTTCTATGGCTAAGGCCATATTAAAAACATGAATATTCTCCCCCCATCCACCTACTTCCTTTAAATTTTCCACTCGTGTCCATTGGACCAAAGGAATTCCTTCCTTCTCACCTTTCCATGTCCCTAAGAAGCTAAAACACTTTTTTTTAGTTTTTTCTAAAATTTCTTTGGATATATGGATCATGTACATCTAATAAATAAGTATATTCTCTAAAACTACCTTGACCAATACTAATCTGCTACATGTGGACAACCATGTATTACACTATACTGAGATTCTAGCTTCTATTTTATTGTACAACCACATCTAATCAACATGCTTATAGTCATTTGGTTTTAATTTAAAACGTGTATACTTTACACCTTCATCAATTTCAACGTAATTCACTAAAAATAGATTTAATATTTGAATTTTCATCTCTTCTTCTAGTTTATTAAACACCAATGAAGACTTCATCATGTTAACTTCCATTCTTATGGATTTATAGTATATATCCAGTGCCTCCTTTATGTTATTCATTTCCTTGTTGAATCATTGTTTGAATATCATAATATCATCTACAAAAAGTAGGTGTGTAATAACCACAAAATCTTAGATTTTCATTCATTTTATTTCTCCTCTTCTCCTTGCATCTTTTATTAACATACTTAAACCTTCAGCTACTAATAAAAATAGAAAGGGGTAAGGGAAATCCTTATCTGAATCCCATTGAAGCAGTGAAAAACCCTGAAGGAGATCCATTTATGAGCACTACATAAGAGACTAATGACATGCATCCCATGATCCAACTTACAATCTAAAAATGCATACCTATCTATAGTAGTAACAACTTAAGATATGACCAATTCACTTTATCATAAGCTTTGGCCAAAACAATTTTCATCACAACTTCTAGGGATTTATATACCTTTATTATGTGCATTCCTTCTAGAGTTGTTCCAACTACATCATGGATTTTCTTATTGAAAAGAAATCCAAACTATTCCTCTAAAATAACAATAGGCGAAGTACCTTTAAGCATGTTAGTAATGATTTTAGAAGTGATTCTATAAATAATATTGCATAATGAAATAATCCTATATTCTTAAAATGTTGTGGGATCTTGTCTTTTTGGGATAAGAGCTATAATAAATGTAGAATTTAAAGCTCCTAAAACATTTCCTAATTTTCAGTATTCTTCTATTATTCTTAGTAAATTACCTCCCAACATATCATAAAAACCAAGGAAAAATTCCATTGTCCATCCATCAAGCACTGGGATTTTTACATTTTTGAAGGAGGCTAAGACTACTTTTAATTATTCCTTTGCAACTTCTACTTCAAAATAGTTATTCATATCTTCATCTATTAACCTAGGAAAAAGCCTTATAATTCTCACTATCTCTCCAATGTTTGCAATCTTAGGATCTTTGAAAAGATTTTAAAAATGTTGTTTCCCAACTTCAACAATTTTATTAAAGGATTTGTCCCTAGACCCATCGGGCTTGGAAATTTCCTAGATTCTATTTATATTCCTTCTAAAGTTTGCATACTTATGAGAAAAATTGTATTGTTGTCCCCTTCAACCATCCATATGGCTTTGCTCTCAAGCCTCCATTCTAGCTCCTCCTTCTATAGAAGTTCCTTATGTTTACTTTCCAACTCCTTTAAAGATGGATATTCTTCCTTAAAATATGACCATCTTCATTATGTTCAAACAAGGATTGAATTCCTTCTTCCATCTCCCTTAGATCCTTTTGGTTCTTCAAGTTATGATTAGTTGCCCACTCTCCTACCACCCCTTTTAAACTCTTTAAATTATAAGCAAATTGTTTCATAGCAAAATCTTTTAAGTTTTATCATAATTCTTCCATGATCTTGTTACAAGAGATCTACAATCCTCCTCTGAAAACTAGGAATGATTAAATTTAAAGAGGGTGGGGGGGTTTCTAGTCTTCAGGTTCAATTTGCAAAGTGATGGGAAAATGATCTTATGGTCCCCCATAATCTACCCATGATTTTATCTTGGCCTCTCCTCCATCAATTGTTTTGCAACTAAAAATATGTCTAATATCTTGGAAATTTCCTCCCTGCCTCTTCTATCATTCCTCTAGGTAGGAACTAATTTTACAAGCTCCACATCAATGAGATTTTTTATCTCAAAAAAGTGAGTAAATAGTTTGCAAGGGGATCACATCTTGCCACTTCTCCCATATCTCCCTCTAATTGAGAGTAATATTGAGGTCTCGTCCTACTATGACATTTTCACCTTTCAACAAACTTGATTCCCCTAAACCATCCCTAAATGGATTTCTTTCCCCATAGGACATATAAATATATTTTTCTATATACGTTTCCCATATATTTAGAATTGACTTCTATCACTATATTTGCATGCAACAAATTTATAGAAATTGTATCGAATATTTTATTCCATATAGTAACCAAGCCTCCCAACAAACCCTCAGCATCCACCGAACAAAATTCTCAATCTTGCAAAAAAAAGGACAAAAAGTTCACAACATTTGACCAACACACATGCATTCTTCAAGCAAAATGCATCTTGTTTATATATAGCTATAAGAATTTTTAGGGCTTGTTGTTTGGGAGAACACCCTACCGCTCTTGATTTTAATCATTTGGGCACTAATTGGAGTTGGGTATTTTCTACTATAAGGACCCCCACTAATGGTTAATGTTTTTCCTTCCCTGATTACTTTCTTAGCCTAAGATTTTCCTAAAGATGTGTGATTTTCTCCCTACTAAAATTGGAACATCTTGGTCTAAGGCTAGCACCCCTTCCAAAACCCCTAATTCTTTGACCTTTTCCTTTTTTTTTATTTTTTTATCTTAACTAATAAGTAGATTTAAGAATGAGCTTAAGGCTCTTTTTTCCATTCCTCTTTTGTATGACATTCAAAAGGTGCTCCTTTTCCACCAATCACTCATCTTCATATGATCATAACCCAAAGTTTTATCCACAAAATCACCCTTGGAAATCAAACCCCTATATTCTTGCATCAATCCATTCAGAACTAGGTCTCCAAGCCTCAAGGAACTAACTATGGGATTATCATCAACACTAATATTCCTAATATGACTTTCTAGGGCCCTAGTTCCACTAGATTTAGAACCCTCTATGTTTAAAGGATCAGAACCCACCCACCCAATAAGATAACCTGGGGAACTTTTATGAGGATCCTTAAAACACAAAGAAAGGACTAAATTAGTCATACCTTGGCTCGCCATAGTTTATCCTTGTTTGGGATGCTCTTATCTGGAAACTTGATGTTGCTCCATCCACATTGAAGAGTTAATACTAGGTTTAGAGACTAAATATGATGAAGGATCCAAATCCTACCCTTCTCCTTTGATATTTCCTTCCAAAATTTATGGTTAAACATTCAATTCCTCTAGGGGAATTGTTTTTTCAACCCACCTTTTCTTCTTCCTTNCCCGAAATTTTATAGTCTTCCCATAAATGGCCTATTTGGTGACATAGCCCACATTTTAAGGGAATTTTCCAAAATTAAAACTTCTAAATAAAATTCCAAAACCTTACTCTATATCTATTTTTGTTGATAAACCCTCCCTTAGGTATATTTCCACCAATATTTTTAAAACCATATAGTCGTATTTATCCCATCAATTTTCCTCCTATGAATTGAATCATCCTAAATGCATCCCTATTCCTTATAGAATATTTATGTACTAAAGTTCTAGTGGGAAACCTAGCAACAAAATCCAAATTTATTGCAAGTAGAATGGCTCCTTTTTAAGATCATAGTCTAACTTCCATCTCTCTAGGATTAGTCTAGATGGTCCTCATAAATATCCCTACAAGTGCATTATCCATCAACCTTTCAACCTAAAACTAACCAACAACCTTTTCAACTACAATTTTAACCTTTTCTGGCTTAACTGTTATGCATTTCCTTTTTCACTTCCTTCACACTCTTGGATCCTTCCTTTCCTCCAAAATTGGAACCCTTTGATATCTTTATTTTATCTTACCAGTAGTAACCTCCTCTACTCTTTATGTCATTGTGGATTCCCTCTTATCTCCTATCCCTTGGATCATATTCACAATATCAACAATTGAAAAATAAATCACACCTTGCACAAAACTAGAGCTCAAAGATTCAGATCAAACTATATGATAAGGAGAAACCCTAGCAACTTCATGAAAAGTTAAACATTTTTCCTCTAATGAGGACTCTTTTATCCTCATTTTGTGGATAAATAATGATATTATGTCTTGAGGCCCTCAGGTTGCATATATGGAGTGTCGAGAGACTACATGACTAACAATATCCTTTTGCACAGATGGAGACCCTTCTCACCACCACAAAGGTCATAGATTTTCAGATAGCATCCACCACACCAACTGACTTCTGAAAGGTAGTGGGCCTTGCTCCATGAGGTACAAGTCAGGTATTATGGTGAGTATCATTTCAATACTTGAAGAATTTGAGTATGTTATATCTTAGACTACTTTAGATTTCATGATATATGCTTGGACATTATGCATTTTTCCCTGCATCACCTTGGTGGTTGACATTGTGCCCTAGTAAGTGGTCTTCCTTGGGGATGGGTTTTCTACTTGGAATTCCCTTGAAGAGCCATTGTACCACTCCATACCATACTAACTACTTTCCATCACTATTTCCCCCCATTTCCTTATCTCTTGGGATTTTAGGGTGTATTGAGCCAAGAAGGGGTTTTCCCTCATTCTATGGGAAGAAGGGGTTGAAGGCCCAGAGGGATTTTTGTTGGGTAAAAGATAAAATACTATGTATAAACCTTCTAGATGCTTCACTCAGGGATCACCCAAGAAAGCAATGAAACACTTATCTTTGAGAAAAGGGGGACCCACAAGAAATATGCTTATGAATGCTTAAAAGGTTACTTGGAGGATAGTAGGTCTCATCACGAGTTGGTGTATCATGTTCATGGGTATCTAGTGGTATGACATTGCCATCATCTAGTCACCAAGCCAAGGTAATGGCTCTCAGTTGCATGGTTGAGAGAAAGGGTGTCTCATCACGAGCCAACCTTCTCATTTCTGCTAGGTATTTGTGGGTGACATTGTCATTTATTTCGACACCACGCCAGGGAAGTGGCCTTCAACTTGTCCTTAAATTTATGAAAGAAACAAAGAATGGAAAAATAATGGGCTTGGAAAAAGTGCATTGCAAATGAAGGTACATTTTGGGCCCGAGATATGATCATCTTCATGACGTTATTATACACTTTTTTCCATATGTATATATGGGTTTTTATCTTTCAAAGGAAAATTTTGAAGAATTTTATGGTAAAATGATATAATCGGCATGAGGTACGTAGAATTCGTCTTTTGTGATTCAATCAAGTTTAATTTATCATATTTTGTTTTTTCCAAGAGTTAATTCATGTTTTTTTTCTATTACAGGGCAAAACGCACCATGTTTCTTGGTCCATCACTCGTTCCGACACTTGATCCAACACTCGTTCCGGTACTTGATCCGACACTCGTTCTGACACCTAGTATTGCACAAAAACGCAAGGCAAGTTGGCGGTTATGGTATTGGCGGCCAATGGTGGACAAATCGAGCACATGGGTTTTGTTTGTCATCGCCCCCTCCAGCTACTAAGCTCAAGACAACTCAATTTCAGTTGTCTAAAGAGGGCGATCATTGGGTTCCTCCGTTTTGTTAGCTATGGATGCATTTAATGTAATTTGCCGAATTTAGAGGTGGTTTGACCCTCCTGTGGTCGACCACCTGGGTTGTAAGCTTATAAATACCAATAGGATGATCATTAAATTGTTAAGCAAGTAGCATAAGCATTAGAATTACCAGAAAAACGATTTTGCTCTGTTTGAGTTTTTACATTGTCAGAATTATGCCAGAACTGTGTTTTTGGATTTGTATGGTGAATTCGGCCTGCTAAGCTCATGGTATACTTTTAGAGAGTGACCACGACTTGCTGGGGGGCCCACCAGTAGTCTGGTAATTCTCTTCATGTTGATTTATGCATTTCTTAATTTAATTGCTCTTTCTTTATTTGTTGTACATGCATATTTTTATTTAGTTAGTTAATTTGTTGTAGCTTAACTGATTTGCTTCTCTTTTATAGGTTAGAATGATGAGATGTATTAACATGCATTAATCTCGTAGATTATAATAGGCTTGCAAGTCTCTCTCTCACTATACTAACCCTGCATGCAGTTAGATGTTAGATTGTGCTTTCTTTTATGATTTTATAAATAAGTTTAAAACGGGATTTTAATTAGATAGAACATAGTTTTAATTTGGGTTTCTTTGACACGGATTTTGATGGATGGATAGATTTAATTTCAGTTTTTTATTATAGCTTGTTTACTTCAATTTTATATCAGATTTCATTTAATTAGTTGTTAGTTAATATAATTGTTAGATTACTTTTTAATATCACTTTTTAATTTATGTTTTTAGTCATTTCTTTATTATAGTTTGAATGATTAGAATAAACATAGTGTAGTTTCATTTTACTCAATCTCTTTTCCTTAGAATTAAAATGCAATTGAATTTCTTAGTTATGAATGAACCTAGTTTGCTTACATAGTGTAGAATTGGAATAATAATCTCATTATGATGTTAATGGTTTGTACATGAATATGCAGGGTATTTAACATTATTTTTGTCATGGCTAAGTTTTCATTGGATTGTTTAATCCACACCTTCCATTTTTCCATTGAGATTAGTGTTGAGTTTATACTGTTGGAATTGTCCTTTGTTGTCAAGTGTCATCAAGATATCATCCGTCACCACCGAAGGAATTCACACAACCACCAACATTATATTTGAGTGTTTCATATATATAGTTTCTTGCTTTCATAGCTTAGGAGATAGTCCTATTTGCTACTATAGGATAGATAGACTTTGCTTTGATAGATTAGATAGAAGTTTTCTCAAGAATCAGTTGTTAGTCTTTCTTGCCTTCAATAGACTAGATTTCCTTTCATGCATTGCATTGGGCATTTAAATTTCCTTTCATGCATTAGAAATAGTTTTGCATTAGGCATTTAGTCCACTTGCCTCTTAGGCTAGGTAGTTGTTCAATGATAAGTCTTTGCTTACTTGTCTATTTGCTTTCGTATGTTAGTTAGTTGTCTTTGCTTACTTGTCTTTTTCTTTAGTAGGTTAGTTAGGTGCCTTTGCTTGCTTGTCTATTTTCTTTAATAGGTTAGATAGGTGGTTTTTCTTACTTGCTTATTTATTTCCTTTCATAGGATAGTTGCTCATTGAATGTAGGCTGGTAAGTTAAATAAGTTTTCTTTTGTCATTTGCTTATTATGCTTATTATGCTTAGTAGTTTTCTTTTTCTTATTGTTTTCTTTGAATAGGGTTTTTACTTGCTTTCTTAGGAACTATCCATCAGTCCTTGGCCCATAAGTACTTAGGTTACCTAGTTTCAAGTTGCTTAGTAGGGTTTGCTCATTAGATAGGTTTTCTTGAATAGATTAGTCTTTGATATGAAAATAGAAGGCTGACTTGTTATGCTATGCAAGCACCCTCTACTTCATTAAATTAAACTTTACAGGACCTTGCTTCATGTGTTAAAATATGCAAGATAAACTTATGTGTTAAGTTCATGTATCTTCTTGTAAATGATTATGTGTGAGGATATGTTCTTTTAAATGGTTAAATATGTACTTTCAATAAATACACAGC
>SNQJ01S0006087.1:274309-296599 GCA_010110895.2 Picea sitchensis | reverse complement strand
AGTTCCACCCTATTATCAACAACAACAGTGGAACTCACCAGGTTGGCAAAACTGGTCTACTCAGTACCAACATCCTTGGATTCAAGGATGGAGGGGAGGACACAACCAAGGAAACCCTCAAGCTCCACCTATCCCTATGTACAACCATCCTTATCCTCAGTTCTCATCGAACACTCCACAACTTTTGCCAGGTTTTGTTCCACCACCTTTACCTCTTATCCCACAACAACAACTGCTACATTTTCAAAATGCAAGCTCCCTGAAACTGAAACTATTACCGACACAACCAGTGTCAAATCCTAATAATAAGCCCCCTCAACCTCTTAACAATGTTGAGATGCAGGCCTTCCCGACATATGTGATTACTCCTGTTCCATTACAGGAAATTCAATTAAGATCGGGAAAAGTTCTAGATAGGCAGAGACCTTCAGTAGTCATCCAGGAAGAAGAAGAAGAAGAAACCACCCAACAACCCATGGATGACACTAGGTGGGAATATGTTATTATCCCGAAGAATCAAGAACCCAAGCTTCCCCAAAATGAACCTTCACAAATTACGAAGGTCCCTCCTTATCCAGACCAATTGGTAATTGAGAAACCTACCACCCGACTAGAATTTGACATTTTGAATGAATTGAAAAATATTTGTGTCAAGATTCCTCTGCTTCAAGCCATTAAAGACATTCCAATCTATAGTAAGGTAGTCAAATAATTGTGTATTAAGAAGCCAGGTAGGAAGAAAAAGGACCCCCCTACAGTACATTTGGTAGGAGGACTCTCCGAGTACATATTAGAGCATCCAAAGCTAGCAAAGTATGGGAATCCAGGAAACCCCATAGTGACCATAACCATTAAGGAGGTATCCATCGGAAACACTCTCATATACCTAGGGGAAACCATCAATGTTATGACCGCTACTACCTTGGAACAATTGCAGTTACAACCTCTTCTTCGGCCTACCCTGACCATTTTGGAATTAGCATATAAGACTAGGGTTATACCTGAAGGGATTTTAGATGACGTCATGGTTACTTTAGCCTCATGGGAGTACCCCATATATTTTATTGTCATTCATTCAAAGGATCCTACCCAAGGCCATCCTGTTATTTTGGGAAGACCTTGGCTAGCCACAACCAATGCATTTATTGGCTGTAGAGAAGGAGAAATGACCATCTCAAATGGTCTCTCTATCCAGAAGCTCACCATTTACCCTCCAGCTCAACCTATTATGGAGAATCTATGGTGGCTTGAATGTCCATACGAGAACAAAGACTGGGAAGAACCCATATTGCCTAGTGACCATGCAAGGGCACTTCAGGAGCATACACCAGAAAATGTGCTAAACCAATTCATTTCTGCTATTACATGTGTGGATTTTCCACAGTCTTTTCCCCAATTTGAGTACATGTTTGGGGAAGAATTTCAAAAACACGTAGATCCATCCATTTTGTCTTCGACATCTTTTATTTTCGAAATAGATGAGTCTGCCATGTCTTATACTATGCCCTATGAGATTAGTCCAGGGAAAGTTTTACATATAAACTCCGGGCTAGATACAGACCAATAGAAACGGTTAGTAGATATCCTTAAAGAATAATCAGGAGCATTTTCCTGGGAATACACTGACATGAAGGGTATACATCCTGACACATGCATCCACCATATATACACCCAGGGGGAAGTGACACCTGTTAGGCAACCCCAAAGAAGGATGAACCCACCACTCAAAGATATAGTCAAGGAGGAGATTCAAAAGTTGCTAAATGTCTGATTTATTTATCCCATCTCCGACAGTAAGTGGGTATCCCCGCTAGTAGTGGTTCCAAAGAAAGTGACCGAGAAATGGAGAATTTGTGTTGATTTCCGGGAACTCAATAAGGCCACTCTGAAAGACTACTTTCCTCTTCCTTTCATTGACCAAGTTTTAGATACCTTGTCCGGAAAGAAGTATTTCTCCTTTCTAGATGGGTACAGTGGGTACAATCAGATTCTTATAGCACCCAAGGACCAGGACAAGACTACCTTTACTTGTCCATGGGGCACCTATGCCTATAGGGTCTTACCATTTGGATTGTGTAATTCTCCTGCCACATTTCAACGAGAAGTAGTAGGGATATTTTTTGATCTTATTCATGATTGTGTGGAGGTATACATGGATGACTTCACAATCTATGGAAACACTTACCAGGAAGCCTTAGACAACTTATAAAAAGTCCTCATCAGATACCAGGAAATGAACCTATTTCTAAGTCAT
Source organism: Picea sitchensis (assembly GCA_010110895.2). Classification (NCBI taxonomy): domain Eukaryota; kingdom Viridiplantae; phylum Streptophyta; class Pinopsida; order Pinales; family Pinaceae; genus Picea; species Picea sitchensis. Next base: position 294,345 of record SNQJ01S0006087.1, on the reverse strand, counting down.
AAAAATGCAAAATGTTGTTAACTGAAGGAGTGGTTCTAGGACATCATGTTTCATCTGAAGGAATACAAGTCGATCCTGCAAAGATTGAGGTCATTATTAGACTTCCACCCCCCAAGACTCAGAAAGAGGTGAGAATCTTTCTTGGACATGCCGGATATTACCGACGGTTTATTGAAAATTTTACAAAGATTGATGCACCTATGTTTGGATTATTGATAAAAGATGTTGATTTTGTTTGGATTGAGTAGTGTCAAACTGCCTTTAAAACCCTGAAAGCCAAGCTATCTATGGCACCAATTCTTAAAGGGCCCAATAGGAATCTCCCATTTCATATATCCACAAATGCCTTTGACACTGCAATCAGAGGGGTATTAGGGCAGAAAGAGGACCAGTAGTCCTATGCCATTTATTTTGTAAGCAAGAACTTGTCCCCTGCCGAGTTGAACTACACAGTCACTCAAAAAGAGTTATTGGCAGTTGTTCATGCTATTAACAAGTTTCATCATTACATTACAGGTTATGAAGTATTTTTACACACCGATCATTCCGCCATTAGGTTTCTCATGAACAAACCTATAACTAGTGGCCAAGTAACTAGATGGCTCTTGTTATTGCAAGAATTTAATATCACTGTGCTTGACCGACCTGGAAAGGATAATGTAGTAGCTAACTTTCTTTCCCGAATAAACAATGAGGATGATGACATCCCTGTAGATGATAGTTTCCCAGACGAGCACCTCTTTTCCCTCTCTGTCAATACCCCATGGTTTGCATATATGGAAAAATATTTGGCCACTCGGAAGTTACCGTCTCATTTGTCACCTCATGAAAAGCGGAAAATTATTACACAGAGTGCTAATTACTCTTGGGTTGGTCATGATCATTTTCGCACAGGTCTTGATTTGATTATTCGTAGATGTGTCCAAGAGGACAAGGTACCTGATATAATACGAAGTTGTCATGATGGACCATGTGGTGGCCATTTCTATGACAAACGCACAACATATAAGGTATTACATTCATGCTACTATTGGGCTAGCATTTTCAAAGATGCTGCCAAGTATGTGAGAAGTTGTGATAGTTTCCAAAGGATAGGTAGACCTACGTTGGCTGCCGAAATGCCTTTACAGGCCCAAGTTCTGACAAAACCCTTCGAAAAATGGGCCCTCGAATTTGTAGGACCAATTTCACCCATGTCCCGTAGGAAGAATTATATATTGGTTTGTACGGACTGTGTCACCAAATGGGTAGAGGAAAAATATCTATTTAGGGCCACATAGAAGTCTGTTGTCGAATTCATCTATGAAGACATCTTTACCTGCTTTGGTGTCTCTCATGAAATTGTTACCGACCAAGGCACTCAATCTAATTCCAAGCTGATGAAAGAGCTAATAGATAAATATGGGATTAAACATTGTAAATATTCTCCATACCACTCACAAGCCAATGGTCAGGTAGAATCCACAAACAAAGTTCTAGAAGCCATATTGAACAAGACTGTTCAGTTACATCACCGAGATTGGGGTGATAGGCTCCCAGAGGCTTTTTGAGCATACTGAACTACCTGGAGAAATACCACTGGGAATACCCCTTGTTGTCACAAGAGTTGACTCTAGGCTGTAATAGAGCCAAGCCTTAGCACATTTTAAATGAAATAAATTTTTTTGATTGATCAGTCATAAGAGGCTTCTAGAACTAGGTCTGAAACATGCCCTTCACTCATTTATAGATAAGAAACAAAGAGGCATGACATCGTTTGTCTAATTGATTTAATAAAGAAGATGGATAGAGGATAGGATATGAAGAAGACTGAAACAAAGAGTTAGGTATCTAATTCTGATAGGTCTAATCTTTATTTCAATGGAAGAAATAACACCAAACTTCAAATATCTGAACACAGGTCTTGTCTTACTCATAGCAAGACAGAGGAAAAGCTATGAACAAATAAAACTTGTGAATAAGGAAAAACAATTAAGATGCAGGTCTTTTTCTACTCCCGGAAAAACAGAGGAAAAACTGCACTTTAAGGAATGCTTTAAATTAACTACAACAGAAGTATCACTGAATTGTAACCATTACAAGCTGAATTAATGAATGGAAGGAAGAAAGAGAAGTGATGAAAACTTCAGAAACAATAACACAGGAAGAAGACATAATTGGAAAGTGACAAGGTGTAGAATCTCTTGGCATTTTGTTCTATATTTTCTAAAAAGGAATGCATTACAAACCCAACCTCCAAAAGACTCTCGGGCTGTTCCCCCCTTTTTCTTTTTCTTCAAGAAGATACAATAATATATGTCTTCTGCCCCCTTTCGAATAACTGAAAAATGATTTGGATTCCAAAATAAATCCCTCTAGAAATGAACAGGAATTTCATGTACGTATTGAAGTCGAAATCCGCCCAAAAGATAACAACAGTTACCATCAATTTCAGAAACTTTCTGCCATAGAAAATGGGCCAAACTGCTGAAAAATGGGGCTACGGTTATGGTTCTGTATCTCTTGAATCGTGAAAGATGTGTATAAAATGAAAGAGGTTTTTGTTCATCTATTTTTTCTGACCAAAAACCTCTCTCAGTTTCCTGAGATCCATTTCCATTTTTCCCAGATCTTCCTTTCAAAAACATGTGTCAAACGGGGAAATTCTGAGATCCGAAAATTAGGGCTTGAAGATGGATTCGATTCTCCCAATATGTGACACCTGTAGGAAAAATGAGGGAGGTTATTGATCTCTGATGTGTTAGGCACAAAAATCTCTGACCGTTTCTCAAAATGATATTTGAGTCACTTAGAATCATCATTTGAAAATGATGACTCATCATAGTAAAAAACGCCACGAACCTCATCTTTCGGGGGACTTTTGACTGCCTTCCCAAGCTCCAAATGAAAATATGAATGCACCAATGGAAATATTAGGATATTTATATGTCAATCAACCATTTGAGCGCACAAAACAACCTCTCCACGGCTGAGAAAACTGATTTTTGCTGAGGCAGTTTATCCACTGGAAAAAATCTGTGATTTCGGTGGCTAACAGGCCGAAAACAAGGGTATCTTAGCTGCCGAAAGTCCTGTATTTCGGTGGCTGATAGTTCGAAAACAAGGGTATCTTAGCTTCCGAAAGTCCTATCTTTCGGTGGCTAACAGTGCGATTTCGGAGCGCCGTAAGCCACCGAAAGTCCCGAAAACCCGATTTCGGGATTTCGGGTTTCGGGAAACAGAGCAGTGGTTAAAAATATTTACGTTGGCCGAACCTCTAATGGCCGAAACCTCAAAATGGTGACATCTCATTTGTGTGAAACCTTATTATAGTGATTTTATTTCCGTTTATTGCATTTTTTTCGTGCCTCCTCGTGAGCTCTTCCTCCATGTGGCTTGATGCGTGATGCTTGAATGCTTGGTCTCGGCCGATACACTTTCGACAGCTAAGGGCATATGAAACCTGAGATTTAAGCTACCAAAAGTCTACACTTTCAGTAGCTAAACACTATAAATTTTTTCCTCCTAAGCTACCGAAAGCCAAAATTTCAATATTTGTTCCAACACCCCTTATGAGCTAGTGTACGGGAAACAAGTACTTTTACCAATAGAATTCCAAGTAAGGACCTTATGTATTGCCGCAAAATTAGGATTGAACCTGGATGAGGCTCAGAAGAAATGAGCCATACAATTGAATGAATTGGATGAAATCAGGCATGATTCCATCCATCGGACAATATTGGTCCAAAACCAGAGGAGCAAGTGGCATGACAAGTTTATTAAAAAGAAACACTTCCAGCCTGGTGATTGGGCCTTGTTATTTGATTCCCGGTTCAAAACCTTCAAAGACAAACTTACCACCCGTTGGTTGGGCCCTTACGAGGTAGACACTGTATATGACAATGGAGCTGTAAAAATTAAAACAATTGACGATGGACAAGTCTCCTTTGTGGTAAATGGACATCGACTTAAGTTTTATCACAAGCCCATTTCCAGAGAGGATTTTCTACAGGTCATGTCAGTTGAAAAGGCATTGGCCTTAGTAGATGGGGAGCCCCCCCCTTGCTCTTGAAGGACTTTTTAAAAATATTTCCTATTGTATATATGTAAATAGTTTTTGTTAATAAGGCAATTCTAAGAGGTTTCTGTAAATAATTATTTCGCCGGGAGTACACAGTTTCAAGGATCTTTCATCAAAACATTGTTATACTTGAATTTTGTGTCTGCTAAAGCTTCAAATGAATAGTGACTTATTGTAATTAGCCATGTTTTTGCACAATTATTATTTTTAAGGCATTCTAAAGCAGTTGCTCTTGAAACTCTTCACCACTGTATAAGGAAGTGATACCATAACTATCAAGCCTAGAGGTCTCTTGTACAGTTTTTACAAGAAACCTGAGTAAGTGAGTCAAGTGTTTTATCAAAGAGTAACAAGGAAGTCTAATTAGCATTTAGTCATGGAAACATCACAATAATTACAAAGGAAGAAAGTAAGTTGAGCCTAGAGATACCTTTCTATTCTTTCTCAATGGTACCATCCACTACACACTAAATAGCTTGATTATATCATATCTTTAGATAGGCCATGTCCTCTTAAGTACCCCTTACATCAGGACAACCACTAATAATATAACGGAAAGTCATCCTCTAACATAAATACCATCCCAATTAAAAATAAAAGAAAGAAAAAGTCGTTTCAGATTTGTTCCCCCATCTTCTTGCATAAGAAATCTTATACTAAAATCTTAAAGGATGGAGGGCCAGTCTCTGAGGGTTTAAGAGGCTAACCCGTCGGGATAATGAACAGGTCTGTTGGCAGATGGTACCGGCATGTGGTATGACTAGGTAAACCCGCCGGAGTACTGAACATGCTTGCTGGCAGCGGGACATTCTACCTAGCGAGGATGATGATCTGACAAAAATAAATAATAAATCTAAACTTGTCCTGATGTACGACATTACTTGCAGACAAAGCTGACTTGGAGTATGTGTGGTTAAGATAAGGTTAATGAATCTCATCAATTTGCCATTGGGAAATGACTCTAAGACTATCTTGAAACTCTCTTTCCTACCTCTTCTTATCTATATATAGGATCTCTTATCCTATAGGTGGGGCCATCTCCTAATTGTCTCGTCGGACCAATCTGTGAAATTTTATCTTTACACTTGACATACTATAAATCTTCGGCTATTGGGGGATACTGACTAGTTTCTTATAATTTTGATTGTGAGGTGTCACAATACTTAGGTGTGGGGGAGGGGTTCATGAGCTGACAAATGATTATTTCCTAGAGAAAAGAGTATTTGCAAGAATTTTTGTATTATTACCATGATACAGGTTATTACATTGATAGTCATGTTATTTTTAAATGCTTAACTCTTGTGTGCTATACATTACTGAACTCATGCTTAACAGACCACTCTTTATCGGTTTATCGTTCATTACAACCCGTTCAATATAGGTTTTGACACTATATGTCATATGCAAGAAGAATGAGTAAGCATGGAGCACTCTGCCTCTACTCATTAACCACTATGGTTGTCAAAAACACTTCAAAATTGCAGGTTGTCCATTAAAAGAGGCGAAAATGCACTTAACATAAGGGTATCGGATGAAGTACCATATGAGGTGCCGGATGAGGTGCCGAATGAACTGTCGTTTGAAGTGCCATTGCATTGCATACCAGTAACTTTCCTAGATTCCAGGGAACTAGAATTCAATTACATTCAATTAAATTTGTTACAGGCATTGATTAAAAGATGCCTCATATGGTTATGATCAAATGTCCAAGTCAAAAGACTTGGACATTGATCTAAGTATGCACCACTCCATTGCTCCCAAGCTTGCCATCAAATTCGAATCTCCCACACATGGCAGCTCACGCGCACATGTGGGCAACGTACTCCACCATAAGAGCATCCAAAATCAGGCTGGGCACTCTATTGTTTCATTTTCCCTTGCCATTTTCTCTGCCCTGCATTAAGGAATCACGCCCAACCTCAGTTAAATTCACCCTCTATTCTAATCACACTCATACTATGTTAAACCCGTGCCATTTCTTGGCCTATTTGCACCCTTGGTAAAATTCACCCTCTATTCCAATTGAACTCATACCGTGCCCAATTTGTGTCTCTGCGTGGCTCGATTTCGCCCTTGCTTAGTGAATTCAAACTCTGTCACAATGTCCAAGCGATATGAACCATCCTCCTATGCAGACTTGTTTTCCATTCTAGAATTTGCACAGTGCAGGGAAGTGTTCTTGCGTGTTGGCTGGGGGCCATTTATGTCGAGTTTGCAAGGCCATGATGACGGTCTTTCTATGAAATTTGCAGTTGGTTTTGATGGCAAGATAACACATGTAGGGTCTCTCAATTTTGCAGTCACAGAAGAGTCAATTGTTGCTGCAACAAAACTTCCAAGAATGGGAGATAGGTGGTTCAATAATCATCAATTGTCGTGCTCAAGTTACAATAGGGTGTTTAAGCCCAAATTCGAGAGCATTTCAGGAGTGAAAGGGTATGCTAAGGAGTGGATAAAGCCAGAATTGGTCAATCCCCTCATCGTTATCACAATATTAATTACATGTGAAGGTAGATACTCCACCTTCAAAGCTTGTCACTTTAGATTGCTGGCTCATTTTCTGTTCAATAAACCTTTGAACTTTCCCTTTTATTTTCTCAAAAGCTTGGAGAAAATGTCCTCTCAAGTGAGGAAAAATGTGACCAACCCCCACAATAGTCTCTTCCACCACGGTTTGATCAAACTCCTCGTTCTTACCGAACTAGAGAAGTAGGGGAAAAGTTGGGATGCCTTTATCTACTAGTTTGCAAATCCTCACTTGACAGTTAAGACCGACAAAAAGACACTTAGCCTAAAAAATATCTCTCCATCCAAGCCTCACTCTCCAAAAACTCCAAATTCCCTTGCACAAAATCCCTCTTTACCGGAACAATACCAAAAGATTGTTGATATCCCTATTTCTTCATCGGGGAAAAAGACCAAGAACAAAGACCAAAAGAATCTTATTGTTGACCCCCCAATGCCTTCATTTTCTCTTGATCCTACACCTAAGAAGCCCCACGAAGTAATGCATCAAGACTTTCAAATCATTCCCACAAACAAGAGAGGAGCCAACCGATTTGGTAAGGGACCCTTTCGGAAGAGTACCCGAAACATAAGAGCCAAGCTTTATGCAAAGACTCCACTTGCTTCGGATCCTATCCAAGTATCCTCCGACCTTGAGAGCCCTCGTAAGCAACCTAGAGAAGTCTATGCAGATGGATTAGAGCCACTAAGAAAAACAAAAACAGAACCTACTTCACCTTTCCGATCTCCCATCACTCCTACTTCACCCATGCCCACTCTTGATCCTAAAATTGATAAATTGACCACATCTCTCAAAGGACCTAAGCCTTCCTCGGAGATCACTGATTCTGCCCCAACTATAGAAGAGCTACAAAGGGAAAACCATGAGCTTCTCCAACAATTAGAAGAGAGGAAGATAATAAATGCACACCTTCATCATGACAATGCAGTCCTTTAGGAAAAAGTTAACTCCCTTCAACGGTTGGTCGATGGGATGACCCAACCTAACCGCAGCTTAAGAGCACAATTAAAGCAACATAAGAGGCACAAGGCTAAGCCTACACAGCGAGAAGGAGAGGCTTCTAAAGTAAACCCTTCTTAGCAAGCCTAGTTCTGAGGGATGATTTATTTTTGTTTGCAGTGGGACCTGCAAAATCGTAGGTGTGGGGGTATGTTGGGCTCGAGATATGATCATCTTCATGATGTTATTATACACTTTTTTCCATATGTATATATGCGTTTTTATCTTTCAAAGGATCTTTTTGAAGAATTTTATGGTAAAATGATATAATCTGCATGAGGTATGTATAATTCGTGTTTTGTGATTCAATCAAGTTTAATTTATCATATTTTATGGTTTCCAAGAGTTAATTCATGTTTTTCTGCTATTACAAGGCAAAACACACCATGTTTCTTGGTCCGACACTCGTTCCGCCACTTGATCCAACACTCGTTTTAGTACTTGATCCGACACTCGTTCCGACACCCAGTATTGCACAAAAACACAAGGCAAGTTGGCGGTTATGGTATTGGCGGCCAATGGTGGACAAATCGAGCACATGGGTTTTGTTTGTCATCGCCCCCTCCAGCTACGAAGCTCAAGACAACTCGATTTAAGTTGTCCAAAGAGGGCGATCATTGGGTTCCTCCGTTTTGTTAGCTATGGATGCATTTAATGTAATTTGCTGAATTTAGAGGTGGTTCGACCCTCCTGTGGTCGACCACCTGGGTTGTAAGCTTATAAATACCAATAGGATTATCATTAGATTGTTAAGCAAGTAGCATAAGCATTAGAATTACCAGAAAAACGATTTTGCTTTGTTTGAGTTTTTACAATGCCATAATTATGCCAGAACTGCGTTTTTGGATTTGTATGGTGAATTCGGCCTGCTAAGCTCGTGGTATACTTTTAGAGAGTGACCACGGCTTGCTGGGGGGCCCACCAACAGTCTGGTAACTCTCTTCATGTTGATTTATGCATTTCTTAATGTAATTGCTCTTTCTTTATTTGCTATACATACATATTTTTATTTAGTTAATTAATTTGTTGTAGCTTAACTGATTTGCTTCTCTTTTACAGGTTAGAATGATGAGATGTATTAACATGCATTAATCTCGTCGATTAGAAAAGGCTTGCAAGTCTCTCTCTCACTATACTAACCCCACATGTAGTTAGATGTTAGATTGTGCTTTCTTTTATGATTTTATAAATAAGTTTAAAACAAGATTTTAATTAGATAGAACAAAGTTTTAATTTGGGTTTCTTTGACATGTATTTTGATGGATGGATAGATTTAATTTCAGTTTTTTATTATAGCTTGTTTACTTCAATTTTATATCAAATTTCATTTAATTAGTTGTTGGTTAATATAATTGTTAGATTACTTTTTAATATTAGTTTTTAATCTCTGTTTTTAGTCATTTCTTTATTATAGTTTGAATGGTTAGAATAAACATAGTGTAGTTTCATTTTACTCAATCTCTTTTCCTTAGAATTAAAATGCAATTGAATTTCTTAGTTATGAATGAACTTAGTTTGCTTACATAGTGTAGAATTGGAATAATAATCTCATTATGATGTTAATGGTTTGTACATGAATATGCGGGGTATTTAACATTAATTTTGTCATGGCTAAGTTTTCATTGGATTGTTTAATCCACACCTTCCATTTTTCCATTGAGATTAGTGTTGAGTTTATATCGTTGGAATTGTCCTTTGTTGTCAAGTGTCATCGAGATATCATCCGTCACCACCGAAGGAATTCACACAACCACCAACATTATATTTGAGTGTTTCATAGATATAGTTTCTTGCTTTCATAGCTTAGGAGATAGTCTTATTTGCTGCTATAGGATAGATAGACTTTGCTTTGATAGATTAGATAGCAGTTTGCTCAAGAATTAGTTGTTAGTCTTTCTTTCCTTCAATAGACTAGATTTCCTTTCATGCATTGCATTGAGCATTTAAATTTCCTTTCATGCATTAGAAATAGTTTTGCATTAGGCATTTAGTCCACTTGCCTCTTAGGCTAGGTAGTTGTTCAATGAGAAGTCTTTGCTTACTTGTCTATTTGCTTTCGTAGGTTAGTTAGTTGCCTTTGCTTACTTGTCTTTTGCTTTAGTAGGTTAGTTAGGTGCTTTTGCTTGCTTGTCTATTTGCTTTAATAGGTTAGATAGGTGTTTTTGCTTACTTGCTTATTTATTTGCTTTCATAGGATAGTTGCTCATTGAATGTAGGTTGGAAAGTTAAAGAAGTTTTCTTTTGTCATTTTCTTATTATGCTTAGTAGTTTTCTTTTGCTTATTGTTTGCTTTGAATAGGGTTTTTAGTTGCTTTCTTAGGAACTATCCACCAGTCCTTGGCCCAGAAGTACTTAGGTTACCTAGTTTCAAGTTTCTTAGTAGGGTTTGCTCATTAGATAGGTTTGCTTGAATAAATTAGTCTTAGATAGTTGCTTTCATTAATTATATTATACTCCTACCAGCCTTTTACCTTTGGCATATATTTTTCTACAACTCTAAGTTTACTTACCCCGGGTTGACAATTTAATTGAGGGTAGTTTAGTGTCTTTTTTAGTACATATAAAACACCTAACATGTACCACACACTCTCTACAAAGGCACTCATAAATGAGACACTACAACCCCTTGTATGTCATGAACCCCATGCCCATTGAGTCTTGACCCTTAACTGCTTCATCTACTTTACATGGATTAGAGAGGGATCTCTTGGAAACTCTCCTTGACCTAGGGAAATATCTACCCAATAGGACACCTCGTCAACCCACCCATATGCAAGCTTGACAAGTCACATAATGTATTTGAGCACTTAATTGTTTGACAAGGTAATATTTGATGCACATGATTAGGTGGCTCATTTATTTATTTGATCTACTTATCATAATACATTGACTTGATATCCTTGGAGGGCATGCTTATTTGTCTTTGCAGGCCTAACTTGGGCTTCCATGGGGTTTGAATCCCACAGGTGGATGCCAAAGGCCCGCATGGTGGATGAGAGAGATGAAACCTCGGAGGCATAGAATATGATTTGGATGACATAACCTAGCCCCCATATGCCAAACATGTTTCCTAGGAGAGGAAAAACGTCACCTTTAGAGGCATGACATCACCTAGGGGGGTTAGGGTTTGGTGGTGAGCTTGATACGCATTGGAAAAAGGACATTTTGAGGGGTTTGAGACTTTGACCATGAAGGAAGTGACTTGGATGCTTGACATGTGTCTTTGGGAATCCTTTCTACAATCCTTCATCACCAACGACCTTTTCCTAGTGCCAAAACATCCCCTAAAGAGGTGACATCTTTATAAACTAGGGTTTTTCTTTGTGCAAAAGTGAAATTAAAGTGAATTGCTTAATATTACTTTGTAAAAGGGGAAAGACTATGGTTATTGACCCCTAGTCTTGTGGTTTACCCTTAATTATGTGGACAAACTATCTTAGTGACATTTTGTATAAATAAGAGATCATAAGATCTCATTTTATCATAACTCTCCCATGTTGGAGAAGTACTTGGACTGAAATTTTCGCTACACTTGGCGTATTTTGCCTCTTGCTCTATGCAACGATTGTCTTATGGTTATAGATGATGATGATGCACTATCCCTTGGAGGTCATTTATAGCTTATTGTGGTGGTTTGCATTGGCATGTTAAGGATTTTTCTTGAAATGTTATGGTTATTTACTTTGTTATTATCATTGATAATTAAAGTTAAGGTTGTTTTGGCCAAGGCTAGATAGGGAGTATATGGATATACATCCCTATCCTAGTTTCCACCATTATTATCAAGCTTTTAAATTTATTTGCAAGGTTTTTTTTGAGGAAGTTAGAGGATTTACACCCCTAATTTTCAAACCCTAGCTAGGATACTTACCTTGGGAAGTAAGAGGATTTACACCCCCAAGGGCCTAGTGGTCCTAGCTCTTTATTTAAGACCCCATTAAACCATAACTAAAGGCACTAATCTTTCATTGGAGATATAAATTTTTGCATTGGGAAATGTGAAAGTTGCAAGTATCGGTCTTCTCTCTTTTGAGTTTTGTTCCCCTAACCTTGAGTTGCCTTGCCTCCTTGAGGTGTCCTCTTTCTCCAAAACATTATTTCTGCTGTATTAAAACTAACCTACAACCATTATGGCTTCTCTAACCCTATCCAAATAACCCTTATTTTCTCCTAAACTAACCCTAGACTAGGCCTAAAAATCTACCCTAACCTTCTACTAACCTAGGTGCACTTATTGAGCTAACTAGGGGATGATTTTATTGGATAAATTTTCTGAAATAAATCTTAGTTTGCTATAGGTATTTGGTTTTCTACAACCATAAGTCTGGTGATTTCACTGTAGAAACCCTAACCTAAAGTCACTCATAACTTGTGTTTTCACCATAAAAAGTTGCTAAGAATTTGTCACTTTATTCTACTTGCTTTAATACAATTTTTGAGTGGTTTCTTCACAAGTTTTAGTGTCTAAATTCATTGTTGTCGCAACAAGTTTTCTACAGACATATGCATGAAAAATACTTTTGCATACATCTTTTATGACAACAATGATTCATTGCTAAAGTCTCATGCTATAAATCATGAAATTCTCTAGTGTTTATCTACTTTGTTTCAAGCATATTTTCATTGGACCTTTATCAACTTGTTAGAAACTCTATTACTTGTTTATTTGCTGATATATATTGTTATCTATTGTTTCAAACCAAACAAAAAAAGCCTATATTGTTGATCCAACTAACATATTATACTGCATAGTGGTTTTCCTTGGGTCTCAGGCAAGTACCAACTTCTCGACAATTCATCCAAGGATTTGGAAACCTCAAAAAAACCTAAGGCTCATTATCAACCTTGCATTTAAATCTATAATATTGACCTCTAGTGGATTCACTCTATCCATTTATGTTTTCCCCCTCCGTTCCCCCTAGGGTGACCTAGTCACCCTTGAAGCGTGGGACCTATATTGAGGTGACATTGGGTGTAACGTCCCCGACCACCCATGGTCGGGCCATGATACATGAGAGAACACTTTCTTTCTCTCTACGGAACATACTGTAACATACCCATCTTACCAACTGAGATGTGCCACACAAATTTTACGAATTGCATGCAATTAAAACATATATGTACAGAACTCTTGTGGAGATTCATATATAAAATGTAAACAGACAAATACATTATGTAAAAGCACGAATTCATACTAAAATAACAGTAAACATAGACATGCAACATATACAGGAAATACCCATAAACATACAGATAGTTATAACCACGCATAGGATAAACCCATAAAACTGAACACGTAAATAATAATGTGGCGTGTAAATTTATCCTACAATTGGAACTTATCTTGGCAAGAATATCACCAACTACGTGCATACCTTCCATGAACCTCCGAGCCTTAGACCACACTTATCATCACTCTCAGCAGTGGATCACCCCCGATCTGGGACTAAACTCCACCCGGGTAAAGGGATTCCTAACCAGGATAATGGTTCATAGACAACGGGAAAGAATCTGTCACAGGTGCCAACTCAAACTAACATCCTACAGTCCCTCATTCCCCACATGTATGTCCCACCCAGGAAGTGTGCCCCTTCTTTGCTCAACAGTCCTTCGGCTGCCCCACTCCCTTTCTGGGCTTCAACAATAGGTCGGGCAGGAAGTCTCAGAGCACTATAGTTGCAGTTTAGCACCTTCAGGAAATCAGATCCCAACAATTCTCTCACCCAAGGAGAAATTTATCACGGGCCTGACAACCCACCTCTTCAATATCCCATGGGCCTGACAACCCGCTTCTTCAGTCCATCTCCCAAGCTAACCAGATACACAAACATAAAATGGCCATGGATACAGGTTCAGGTATAGTCATGAAGGTACGGAAGATAGCTCAATGGGTGTGTGAATGTTGATGGATGGTTAACTAGATGACTGAATGATGGAAGGAAGAATGATGGAAAATGAACTAAGTCCAAACAATATGTATGCATGTCCCTTTATAAGACCACTTGTCCCCATCTTTATAACTTAGGATAAAATAATTATCCGTACTTTATACTTTAAGAAATATTAATATAATATTCCTTTTTGGCTTAAGCTCCCTAGATTAGCTCCTTTTCTTTAACTTTTATCCCCCACCCTTTCCCTAACTAGTGGAGTTTAGTCCCCCATACTCTTTTATCATGTTCGGTCTGCGCTCAACGATGTATTTTATATTAATGTTGAGACATATACAAAAGTAGGCGCATTGCCTTTAGCATTTAGGATCTTCCGCCTAATCATCACAAAACATGCTCACCAGCCTATAAAACATAGCATATACACAAAGGCTCCCTGGCCTCAAAATCGCGCTCACTTAAGTTGTTGCGTGCGGTATCCTGGAATGTGCACACTTCCTCATTTTACTGCACAGTACATGCATGCACTATGCCATGAAAGGTGCATACAAATATGATATCAAATAGCTCACCAGCTTAAGTACATTTTCATTTTACATTTACAATTGGGTTTGGCCTAGGGATATTACAATCCCCCCCCCCCCTTATTTATGCATTGTCCTCAGTGCATTATGTACCCATATACAACCAAATTTTCAAAAATCCTAAAAAATATGTAGGTATTATGCCCGCATTGCATCCTCATGCTCCCAGGTAGCGTCCTCAGGACCATACCAAGTCCATTGGACCTTTACAAGTCATATGGCTTGATTTCGGAGCTGTTTGATTTTTCGGTCCAGAATGTGTACCGAATGCTCTTGGAAAGTGCCTTCTTGCTCCACCTGAATCACATTCCAATCAATAACATGATTAGAATCAGGTATATATTTCTTGAGTAATGATACATGGAATACATTATGAACATACATAGATGCAGGCAATGCAATCATATAAGCTACTGGACTAATCCTTTATAGGATTTCAAACGACCCACAATAGCGAGTTGACAACTTTGAACAATTTCCCAACTTCAGGGAACTTCTGTTGGCTTTCACTTTCAAGAATACATGGTCTCCCACTTTAAATTCCCTGTGAGTTCTTCCCTTATCGGCATAGATTTTCTGCCTGTCTTGGGCAACCTTTAAATTTTGTTTTATTTTTATCATTTTCTCCTCCATTTCCCTGAACAAATCTGGCCCAACCACTGCTCTATATGTTGGGTTATCCCAACTTACTGGTGTGTTTCACTTTCTTCCATAAAGTGCCCCAAATGGGCTCATCTTTAGAGATGTTTGGTACCCATTGTTGTAAGCAAACTCTACCAAGTGTAGGTAGTCTTCCCATTTTTATGGTTTATCCATCACATAGTACATACATCCTCAACATATCCTCAATCACTTGATTCACCATCTCTGTTTGTCCATCTGATTCTAGATGATAAGTTGTACTAAAATTCAAATTTGTTCCAAATCCATTAAATAATCCCTTCCAAAAATTTGAGGTAAATTTTGGATCTTTGTCAGACACAATTGTCTTGGGTATGCCATGTAATCGAGAAATTTTCCTCATATAAACATCAACAATGTTGGCTGCCTTGTGAGTGAGCTTAACTAGAATAAAATGGGTAGCTTTAGTAAGCTTATCCTCCACTACCATGATAGAATCATGTTGATGTTTGTTCTGGGAAGTTTGGTGATGAAATTCATTGTTACAACTTCTCATTTCCACTAAGGAATGGGTAATGGTTGTAGCAAACCAGTTGGGTGTCTATGCTCAGCCTTTACCTTTTGACATTCCAAACATTTTGCAATAAAATCAACAACGCTTTTCTTCATGCCTAGCCAATAATATTGTCTTTTAACAACGACAATATTTTTCTGATATCCTGGGTGCCCAACATAAGGTACATTATGCATTTCTCTCAATATCAGATTTTTCAATTCCTGGGAATTTGGTACATAAATTATGCCCCTGTACATGATAATTTCATCATCATCTAGCTTGTATTCTTCAATTTTCTGTTGTAAATTACCTTGTTGTAATTTTGCCACTAATTCCTTGGAATGCAAATCTAATTTGGCAGCTTTTAAAATTCTATCTTTCAAATATGATTGGTACATGCTAATCGTTGTAGCATGCAATTCATGCACTCTTCTACTGAGTGCATCAACCACTTTGTTCTCTTTCCCCTTGATATGCTTTATATCAAAGTCATATTCACTTAGAAATTCTAACCATCTGCTTTGCCTAGTATTTAGAGTTCGTTGATCAAATAAGTATTTCAGACCATTATGGTCTGTCCTCAGCTCAAACATTTTTCCCATGAGGTAGTGTCTCCATTTCCTCAAGGCATGCACTATGGCTACCAACTCCAAATCATGAGTGGCATAGTGTCTTTCATGCTCCTTCAACTTCCTTGATTCATAACATATAACAAACCCATTTTGATTGAGGACTCCACCAAGTCCTTCTTTACATGCATCTGTGCATACAATGAAGTCTTCATTTGGGTATGCAATCCTTAATATTGGAGCACTTGTTAATAATTGTTTCAAGTGTTAGAAACTCTTTTCAAAATACAATGTCCAATGAAACTTCACACCCTTTCTTTGCAAGGAAGTGATTGGGTGTGCAATATTTGAGAATCCTTCAATAAATCTCCTATAGTATCCTGCAAGGCCCATGAATGATCTGACCTCTGTCACATTCTTTGGCGCTGACCATTCTCTAATGGCTTATATCTTCTCAGGATCCACTGCTATCCCATCCTCTGAAATGATATGTCCCAAATAATGAATTTGCTTCTGAAAAAATGAGCACTTGCTCAATTTGGCATACAATTGATGTTCCCTTAATACTTGCAACACCATCCTTAAATGATGCTCATGCTCTTCCTCTAAATTATAATATATAAGAATGTCATCTAAAAATACAATGACAAATGTATCTAAGTATTCTCTGAAAACACCATTCATTAAGCACATGAAAACAACTGGTGCATTTGAGAACCTAAATGGCACCACTGTGAACTCTTAATGACCATACCTTGTCCTAAAGGCGGTCTTGTTGATATATTCCTCTTTAATCCTTATCTGATGGCATCCTGACCTGAGATCTACCTTGGAAAATATCTTTTCATCCTTCAATTGATCAAAGAGATCATCAATCCTTGGCAGAGGATACTTGTTCTTTACAGTCACTTTATTCAACTGTCTGAAATCAATGCACAATCTTAATGTCCCATCTCTCTTATTCAAGAACAAGACTGGGGCACCCCAAGGTGACACACTTGGGCATATATACCCCTTCTTCAAAAGTTCTTCAAACTGCATTTGTAACTCCTTCAATTCTGGTGTACTCATCCTCTATGGAGTCTTTGACATTGGAGCTGCCCCGGGCATTAAATTTATAGAGAAATCGATATCTCTCTTTGGGGGTAGTCCTGGTACCTCCTTAAACACATCTTCAAAATATTTCAGGACTGCATGATCTTCCAAATTTGGCACCTTATCTTTAGGTGTCTCTTCCATATGAGCTGCAAATATTCGACACCCTTTTTTGTAACATTTCTTCAGTTGTAATGTTGAAATTTCTCTGATGGTTACTGCCCTGGGAATTCCCTGCACTTTCCTTAGGCTCCCTTCTTCATCCAAGCAAGTAAATGCCTTATTATGACAGTCTAGGATAACATGATGTTGGTCCAACCAATCCATCCCAATTAGACAGTCATAGGAACCTAAAGGCAAGCTGCTCAAATCTGCCCTGGTGTTTAGTCCATTCATGTCCATAAGACATGACTTAACCCTCTAGTTAACTTTTCTTTTGGCTCCGATAGCCAGCTATACCAACCAAGATTTTCCATGCTTGCTTCTTGGAAAATTCAAACTTTCCACCATCTTAGGATCTATATAACTATGACTAGCTCCTGAATCAATTAAAATAGCAATGGTTTGGTTGTTGATCATACATTCCACTCCAATCATATGTGACGGATACTCTGCTTGCTTGTTGTCCAGGGCTGCATAGATCCTTGGTACATTTCTTCCCATGTCCTCCACTGTTTCAGCTTGTTGTACATTGTGAACATTCCTTACTTTCTCACCTCTGTGAGGACAATCTCTGAACATATGATATCCTTTACAACCCCAACATTGAATAGGTGGTTGCCTTTCCCTTTGACCCCTTGTATCAATCGTTCTAGATTCTCTAGAAGTTGGTTGTCCTTGAAGATTATTTATGAAGAATGGTGGCTTAGTCCCCTTCTTCCTCTGATCCATCTTGAATTTATTTTTGTCTTCCCAAGCTTTTTGGAAAGTGGGCCTTGATTTTTGTTGATCATATAGGCATTTAAATCGCCTTATGGTCTCCTCCAATGTCTTGGGATCATCATACTGTATTTTGTCACTGATAAATGATGGAAATCCACTCAAATACCTCTGAATCTTAACTGTCTCATCCTTGATGAAAGATACACACTTCAATAGTTCTAAAAACCTTCTCTCATATTCATCTATAGTCATACTCCCAAGCTTGAGTTCAAAGAACTCTTTCATTTTCTTGTCATAGTATCTCTTAGTCAAGTATTTCTTCTCAAAATACTTCTTGAACTCCCTCCAAGTAACACTTTTCTCTTTAATGTGTTGCACCTGCACAAGTTGATCCCACCACATGGATGCCTTTCCCTTGAGTTGATAGATGGAAATTATACCTTCTGCATGAGAAGAATCATTATGCAATTGAAAATACTTTCTCATGCCCAACAACCATGTCTCTGCATCTTCATCCTTCTTATGCTCACCATCAAATGTAGGAGGTTTGATTTTGTTCATCTCTCCGCGTAGCTCATCCACCCCAGACCCCTTATGATTCCTTACAGGGGATGGACTTGAGTTGTTGTGTTCCCTCTTATTGGAATTCCTTAGGGAGTGGTGGTGATGTCTACTCACACTTATTGTTCTTATTTTCTCATCAGGAGACTTGCGAATTCCTGATTTGCTTGATTCACTCTTCTTATCCAATTTCTTTTCTATTTTGTTCAACCTCTGCATTAACTTCATGTTGAAGTCATCATGTTTCTCCTTGGCTCTCATAAGCCTTTCATTATCCTCTTTATAGCTTTGGACATCCTTCTACAAATTTTTAATGGTCTCTACCATATTCATGTTTTCATCCCTTCCTTCTCCATGTCCATTGGAGTTTATTCCTTCAATGCCCAAATGGAAATCTATCCCTCTGATCTCATCTTCCTAGTTGTATGTCCCTGCGCCTCTTCCATTACTCTGGAATCTATGTTGATTCTGATATGTTCTAGTTGTTGTTGACTCTGCAAAATGTGCAGCCAACAAAACTTTGTCAGGCTCACTGTTTCAATAATTTCATGAAAAATATGAACCATTCTGGTTCAATAATATATCAAAACTCTTTCTTCTGATTTCCTGAAAAATTAAACACCCAAATCAATTTTCTGGGTGGATATTTAGATTCCGTTGTCTGATACCTTTCCAATGCCCGCTCCCATGCTCAATTATGAGTCTTGAGCAGAACGTTATGCCTATTTAAAAATTGCCCATTAATTTTTATGTTCATTTTTCAACTTGGTGCAACTCTGCGCGGTAATTATGCATTTTTGTTGGATTACTGAGAGGAGGGGTGAATCAATAATAGAGTAATTATAATCTTGTTTCTCCAAATAATCCAAGTGTTATGCCAATGTAGAATTATTATCCAATAATGAGCAAAAAGAAATGAACAATCACACACATACACAATACATCAGTGTTTTGTGTGGAAACCCAAATCGGGAGAAAACCACAAAATGTTTTATCTTATATGTCTTGAAGAATTACATTCATTGGAAGCACCAATTTCCTTTGTTTTCTAGTTTCAACTGGAAGGAGGCTCCAACCCTCTATTTTCTCAGGATACAACCTGAGGGAAGCTCCAACTCCCCAATTCTCTGGCTACAACCAAAAGGAGGTTACAACCCCCTATGTTCTCCGTATACAACCGGGAGGTGGCTACAACCACCTGTCATTGCCCCGTCCAACCGCCCTGAAGTAGAAGTAGAATGATGGAACCAATGTCACACTAACACTTTGAGATATACTATTGTAAACATGTACCAATAAACCCGAACCATGCATCAACCATGCATCAACCATGCATAAACCTGTACCATAAACAAGTGAATCAACCATGCACCAACCTGTACCAAACAATATGTAATCAACCTGTACCATAAACAAGTGAAACCAACCATGTACCAAGTATGTACCAATCATGTGTCAAGTACTCATCAACTATGACTCATCAGTATGTACCAACATCATCAACTATAAACCTCATGTATGTGCCAACTCATCAACTACTTGTCTCAGCCATGTACCCAACTTGTACCTCAAACAAAAGCCCTCATCAATTTCATCATCCAAATATGATTTATAACTCTATAATAGACCTGGTGTATATGATCACATACCTGCAAACCTTCCTTAACTTTAACAACAAGAGACAAGCATTT
>SNQJ01S0006087.1:247524-257820 GCA_010110895.2 Picea sitchensis | reverse complement strand
ACTCTCAGAAAGTATTTTCCAATAGTTTCATCTTCCTTCATCTTCAGTTGTTCAAACTGTATTCTGTAGGTTTGAAGCTTTGCATCCTTTACTTTCTCATTACCCTCATAGCTGCTAATGAGTTTGCCCCACATTTCTTTGGCAGTTCCTAGGTGCATAACTTTTACGAATTCTGCTTCTGCAATCCCACTCAAGATAGCATTCATAGCCTTAGCGTTGAAGCTAAATTCTAGTTTGTCATCCTTATTAGCTAGCACAACTGGCTTTACATAACCAATATCTACCACATCCCAGACATCTGCACCCAACGACATTATGTAGGTTCTCATTCTAACTTTCCAGAAGGCAAAGTTTGTTCCACTGAACAGAGGGGCCTTATCGATTGAATTTCCTTCATGGCTTGACATGTTTAAGCTCTAGGATCTACCCTTAGATAAAAGGGGTTGGCTCTGATACCAATTGTTGGACAACTGAGAGCGGTGGTGAATCATTTGTCACAGTGCTTAAACAATTATGCTTCTTTTAAAATATTTACAAGGCACTCAATGATGATCACAGTAATGCAGGGAAATGAGCAATGGCACATTCGGCATCAGTCACATATATGATAGACACAGAGACAAATTTTTCCCAAGGAAACCCATACAGGGTAAAAACCTCTTCTTCTTTATATGATAAGTATTATTTACATTCTTTACATTATCATACATTTTAGCACCAACTCATTGTGAGGCTACAACCTCTATTTTTCAAGCTGCAACTTGATGAGAGCACCAACTCTCTGTTTTTCTCTAGCACCCACTAGAAGGAGGCACCAAATCCCTGGTTTCTCTAGCACCATCTCCCTGGTTTCTCTAGCACCAACTAGAAGGAAGCACCAACTCCCTGTGTTCAAGCCCCCACTTGAACCTATGAGGACACCAATCCTCCCTAGCACCTCCCAACCTCCCTGGATTATGAATATGAAATACTGAAACCTATTATAGTGATATAGTGTTCAATAACAACTTACCAGTCTCATCACTGTTCTGCAAGATTTTGCTACTCATACTTCTTCGTTGTCTTCCAGCATGCATCCGCTGCCCATTCTGTTCTTCTGCTTTTATTCTCTGTGCACCATGTCCATTTACTGCACAATTCTTCTTTTGTTCTTTTCAGCTGCTGCACTCTAATCCTTCTTCATGCATGAATCACCTTCAACAACATCCACAACAATCCCAGCAACAACAATAACCACATATCTTATATGTACTGTGTATTTATAGCTTTTGTGCACCTTGTGCATGCAATGCACGCAGTACTTCTGCATACTCACACCGCGTCGATATCCTCCACAACTCGAGTGCTCTGTCTGATCATCATCATGACTCTTCATCTTCTCTGGCCATTTTTCCACTCGTTCAACATCACTGTATGTTATGCTGAGATTCCTCAGCCTCTCTGGAAGTTGAGACTCTTCATCTTCTCTGTGACAGTCGAGCTCACCTTCTATGTTCCAGTTACAAGCTTCAATTCTCATCCAGTTGTCAATCACCTCCACGAGCATCTTCATCCCTCTTGAATATTCCCATAGACTCTTCATCT
Organism: Picea sitchensis; assembly: GCA_010110895.2. Lineage (NCBI taxonomy): Eukaryota > Viridiplantae > Streptophyta > Pinopsida > Pinales > Pinaceae > Picea > Picea sitchensis. Next base: position 256,236 of record SNQJ01S0006087.1, on the reverse strand, counting down.
CCTCTGTCAATCACCCCGAAGTGTCTTCGAGTCCTCTGGCAGAAACCATCAGTGGTTTTTGGCAGTTACACTGTGATGTGCAATAGTAGCCCTCCGATTATTCTCAGATTCACCTGCATCGTTGGATTAACTCTAATGGGTTCTTGTGTTATTTACTTTCGCACTTTCGCAATTCTGAGATTCTGCGATGAGACATCTTGAGTCTCCATGTCACGAGTTCTAAAACTCTGAAACAGAGCTTTTCTGTGATAGCTCCTTCCTTTATATGACCATGGCTATGACCAAGCGCTTATGCATAAAGTGCTTCGCGATTTCACATTTTGTGAATATGGAGATGAGGCATCTCGACTCTCCAAGTCGCAATCCACGAAACGCCGAAAATAAGCTGATCTGAACTGACTCCTTCCCTTCTCGTGACCACCGACGGTGACCATAGGCTGTGCCAAAAGGCGCTTCGTGAGTTTATAAACTTCATCTGAGCAACGATTGAAATCTCCATAGATCCGACGGTCCATATCTTATTGCGATCTCGCATCTCGCGAGTTCTTCGATGGAGGTCCTTGTCACTCCAAGTTGCGATAGGAGAAACTATGAAATGAATCTTAGATCAACGGTCCATGATTTAGATGAATCTATGGTCCAGATCTCATCGTGAATTCACATCTCGCGATTCCTTCAATGGAGGTCCTTGTCACTCCAAGTTGCGATAGGCGAAAGTTTGAAATGAATCTTAAATCAACGGTCCACGATCTCGATGAATCTACGATTGCGATTAAATCATGATTTAACATATCGCGATTTCAATGGTCATATTTATTTCCTCTCCAAGTCGCAAGTCGCGAAACTCCGAAATGGAGTCGACGATCTAGATCACACCTTGATTTGACGGCTGCGATTAAATCGCGATTTTTCTTATCGCGATTTCAATGGTTATGTTTCTTTCCTCTCCAAGTCGCGAGTTGCGAAGCTCCGAGATGGAGCTGGATCAACGGTCCAGAAACCTCGATCTGACGGCTAAGATTAAATCGTGATTTCGCATATCGTGATTTCAATGGTTATGTTTCTTGCCTCTCTAAGTCGCGAGTCGCGAAGCTCCGAGATGGAGCTGGATCAGCGGTCCAGAATAAACCTCGATCTGTCGGCTGATATTGTTTCACGATTTCGCTGCTTCGCGATTTCGTCCACCTTTGCAATTTTGTCGCTTCACAATTTCCTCCATCTTGCAATTTCGCTGTCCTTTCCATCATTGTTCTTTGCCATCGTTGATCTTTGCCATTGCTGATATTTTCCATCGCTATTCTTCCCATCAATGAAAATCTTACTCCCAACTGTAAACCTTCCTACACAGACTCCTCAGTACTATAATTAACTTTATTTTTCTTTACATCTAAAGTTTTTTTGGCCCACCCTATCTTGGGTCCTTTCATTAATTAGCTACATGATATCCATTGTCGACACATTTAACCTACCCTAATCCAAGTCAGCAAGGTTCAATGCTTCGTCTGTTGACTTCATACTTCTCCAAATATCAACCAAGTTTTGGTGAGATCTAAAAACTGAGATGGTACTCTAGGTTTCATCATTATAGTAGTCTATTAACTCCTAATGTTCATCCATGACTTTCAAGAGTTAGAAATTACCTTATATCTGATTACAAGAGGAAAAGAACTACAATAATTCTAGAAAAAACCACATTTCAACCTCCTCTCTCGTTAAATTAAATCATGAAACTTATTTTTATTTTAAAAATTATTAATAAAATATTTTTAAACTTATAAAATAAACCAAACATGTGAAAGAATCTTGAAGATTGTTAATAATTAAGAAATATTGCAAATGGCTATAACATTATTGATTTACGTCAAGTGAACAAAAATGTAGCCTACAAAACCTAATGTGAATAATCATAAGGTAACTTCCAAAGAAACATCGATGGATCCCAATTATAGGAGGTCATCCCATGGAATAAGAATGGAGATAAATGGTAGAATTTAATATTATATAGAAATTGTCCCCAACATGAGCTTCCATAACTATCCCCAACATGATTTCTTCTCTACAATATACAAACTGCAAGCATTGAGAAAACCTTTATAAGCTTGGATTCCAGAGCCTACAACTCCACTCTTGGTAAACCACAAACAAATAGAAAATTGCATAGCTCACTCTAATCCTTACATTCAATCCATCTATCCATTAAATATAAAAATAAAAACTATCGGTAATTATATCTCCATAGTAAGACTATAAATAATATGGCTTCTGTTAGCACTAAGAGTCACCCTCATATTGCTAGAGGATAATCCCAGTACCCATTTGAATGTAAAAGATAAGTTTTGATTTGAATAGGTGGATCGACAAGAAAAGAGTAAAAGGGAGGGCATCAAATTCTTGCAAATACATTCTATTGGGCATGAAGTCATAACATTTTGCAGATCACAGGAAATCACGCTGCATACCAGACAAAAGGATTATGCAAATATGGATAGAAGAATAGAAGTTAAACAAAGAGAAGAATATCCACATAACAAAGATTCTTTCTGTAATATAGATTAAAGAGTGCTTGAACAATAATCTATGATTAACAAGAAATTACCACAAATCCTTTGCAGCTCATGAATTCATTAACCAAAGGCAGCTTTTGATATTCAAAATATGTAAATATTACTCAAGCAAGATGATAAGAAAGAATGGAAACAAGAGAAAAATAGTCTGGTATCACAACTTTCATGAATCTATAATGGAAGAAATGCCTACAACACATGCCCTCAGGCTTACAAATGAGCAACTCAACTGCGCCTCTAGATCTCTCCTCTCTTGCCTCATGAATTCAACCCCACTCTACTCTTGTACCATGAAATATATATCACTATAGGTCCTTTCCATATCACCAATTTGAACTCCAACCCCTTTCCCAAAATAGAAACAGTTACAAACAGAATGACACGTTTTAACTGATTTCCTGATTTTCAGGAGGTGAAATTTTAAAAAATAGGCTTCAAAATGCCACTTGTAATTCTCAAACTATAATATCTGTGTAAAATATGAGAATGATTTTGTATATAAAGAAAAACCTCTCTCGGTTTCTTGAAATTCATCTCCAGCTGGTTGGAATACGTGTCGCAAAAACATGTCTCAAACAGGAAATCATGAAAAATGAAAAAATAAGGCTCAAATATTCTTTCGAATCTCCCAATCCGTGACACCTGTGTGAAAAATGAAAGAGGTTAATGTTCATGGGTCTGTGCTTGAAAATAAACTCCTTTTAATTTTTAAAATTCATCTTGGTTCACCTGGAAATCCTCCTGGAAGTCAGCTGGTCAAAAATATCAGTTCAACAGTCTTAGAACAGAGTTTTCGTAGCGCATGTCTAAATTTGCAGCACCTAAGCCAGTTTGTAGCAGCAAAGGAAAATCAAGTAGCCAAACCCTTCCTAACCTTCAAACAAGACAAAAAATCTCATGGAGTACCTGATGACCCTGATTTTGATGTTGGTAATTTTGAATTTGCACCAGAATGCTTGCAACCTATCCAACCCACAACCTTCTTCCTTAACTAGTTCACAATGCCAACTCAAATATAGCTTGCACACTTGAATGGATTTATAGTGACAAAGGGGATACTTCGAGTACAACCTGGATGTATGACATGTCAAGGAAATGATATAAAAAACCAAAGGTATGACTCATGAGGCTTTTTACCTGTCATGATAACAATCTCATAGCTCAAATTTTAGACCAAGGCTATACATAGCCTTATTCATTCTGAAACCAAATCTAACTTATGATTACAACCTAAAGACTCAACACCTATTTTCTATAAACCTTATGACTCAAAGAACAAAACTAAGGTGAATTTTTTTGACCCATACAATCTTATGTGTTAACATATGGCTCCACAGGGGATGGCATGCTCTCTGTGAGCTGTCAAGAACATGCAATTCCAATTTCCTTATCCATTGGGATATGGAGTCATCTGTGCAACTAACCTTTGAAACACTGCCAAAATCTGTCACTTATTTAAGAAAAATGACTAATAAACATGTTGCAAACTAAAGGAAATCAAATGCTCGAGAAGCAAGCTTATTTCCTACACTACCCTACCTCTAACCAGATCTCCAATTTGATTAGGTAAATGCAGACTTCCACAACAACCATTCAAGTAATTTTAAGATTGAAATGATCTTGTCTCTGTTAATGATTAATGAATAGTAAAAAGAACATAACAACAATGATATAGACTCTTTCATAAATCCATACTCACCCATGAATGTCGGTGAAATGATAAAATCTGAAATTTTCAGAGAATCTGAAAAGTATGACTCCAACAAGGCTACTATTGGATCCTCAAAACCATAGTCACAAAACTGTTGATTAATAAAAGATGATTTCCATTCTATAAATTCCCCTTTTCTAAGAAAGAGATGACCTCCATGTGCTTTCACGAGCAGCTCTTGATCATCAAGAATGACAATTCCCTCTTCATAAACATGATCATATGATAATTGCATAGCAGGACTTAAAGCATTCTGACTATGATCAACTAAAAACATATAGTTATCTATGCAATCATCCACCACCGCATTCTCAAACTGATTTTGAAAACGAACATAAGCATGATGTACATCCCAATCCGTAGAAAAATATGAAAACTTTGAAGAAATTGTCAAATGTTGTCCTAAATCAAATTCATACTTACATTCTTGTTGCTCCAAATCTGAAATATACTCACAGTCTTGTTGTTCATGTGCGTGCAGATTTTCAAATTATGTTTGATCTTGAATCCGTTTGCAAGCCCAAATATTCTCCTTGAATTCCTCTACATCTTCAAACAACCTTCTTAAATATGAATATTTTCTTTCTCTCGAGAGAAGGACAAACTTTGAATGCTGCCATTAAATATTACACCACGACAGCAGCCTCGAAAGGTTGGATCTCCAATGGCATGCTATGATAAACTCTGTAAAACCTTTTGTTGAAGATAGCCACAACTTCTTCTTCCCCTCTCCTCAAATCATTAAAATCAGCGAAGTACTGATCCAGGGACTTGTTCTCACCCCAATACTTTAAAAATATGTTGCATAGCTCAATCCAAGAACCAATAGAATTAGCTACCAAACCTTTAAACCACACAACAACATCTCCAAAAAAGGATTTGGAGAACAATCTCATGGTAACATCTTCATGTACTATCTCAAACTTATCAACAAAGTTCTCAAAGGCTCCCAAATACCTCTCAGTTGTAACATGATCCTCTCTAGAAAACTGAGGAAGATACTTGAAGAATTCAAGAGGATAAGGATGAAGATGAGATGGAAGCCTTAAGGGTTTAAACGTCTTATCTATGATTCTAGTTTGGACAACAGTGGGCTGAAAGTGAGATTTAGTGGACTAATTGCAAATTCCAACAGTGGTGGTAGAATATGGTACTATGATCAGAGGAGGTGGTGAATCGGTTGTATCATTCACATGTTATGACACAACACCCCTACCTCATCAGGTTCAGCTTAACCTCCCGGTCTTTGGATCTTTCTATTCCCTTGAGCCAAAATGGCTCTTTATTTCCCAGTGGAACCTTCAATGCATATAATACCACAGGTCCTTCTTAGAAGTTACACCTGCGCGAACAAGCACTAGGCGTGAACCTCCACTCCACGTGACCACTCGATGTGACCACTGACTTAAATTGAAAAGGTGTTTTGGATTTCACGACTTTGCGATTTCTTTTGTGATTCCCCACCAACTCCTTCGATTCCCGAAACCCTGAAATGTGTTATCGGTCCACTAGCTCCTCCCTTATGCCTCCACCATATGACCTCCATCCAAGTCCTAGGGACTTACTTCTAAGCACGTCATGATTTCGCGGCTTGTGAGTTCACGATGTGACTCTTCTCCTTTTCCCAAAGTCCTAACTTGTGAATTCTTTGATATGGATCAATGGTATTCAACCTTCCTCGATCTGACGACCCAGATCACGTCGGGACTTCGCGTTTCATAGATTCCCGAAAATGGCTTCCTCAACACTTCCGACTCTGAAATTATGAAACTCCAATATCCAATAAACGAATCTCGTTGATCCATATCTAACGGTTTCTAATCCTCTTGAGCTTGCGAGTGTTAAAAGACACTCAGCCTTAACCTCCCCGCCGATCCACTGGATCCAACGGTCCATGGAAAATCGACGCTTCTCCCTCTGAGAAACTCAACCGTCCATTCAAGTTCTCAAAGACTCCTGGACAAATAACTTAGCGTCCTTCCTCTTGAGCTTGGTTTCTATGAGGTGACCTCGACCCTCATCCTTCCTTTGAACTTTCCAAGTCTCTCTCCCTCCTGAGCTTGAATCTTGCTGCAAACTCAAGGATTCTAAGGGATTCTTTCACACACTCCTTGCGGCCTCACGATAATCTCTGATTATCTGAACTCTCCAATTCTGCGCACTCCTTGCGATAGTAGTTCTTCAACCACTCATCTGGTTGGAAAAGTGTAAAACTTCAACCTGGCCTACGCACGCCTTGCACGTCTCTTTGTTATACTTGGACTTTTTTTGGTATGAAAACAATGTTATCTCTCCTGAGATTTTCTGAGGTAAAACTCAAAATCTTGTCAACACACTCCTTGCAAACCTTCACTGCACCCCTTATAGGAATTCTCAGGGTGAGAAACAATTGAATCTCATACTCTCCCTCTCACAGGCTTCATACATTCAACATGAAATCATACACACAAAGCATTGAAACAAATGCAGAATAGAGTATATAAGCAAACTGCAAACATACCATTCAATACATGCAAACAATATTCATCACAACACCATGAAATTGAGTCAAAGCATTCTTATATTAACTCAAGTGATTTTGTACATGGGTTCTATAGCAACAACTATTTTCTTATACAACTGCTACAATCTTTGTTCTTCTCTACTCTCCTATTCTCTTGATCTACAACTTTACTCTTGCTCTTACAATTGAGAATAATGATACATCACAATAAAATACATACGAGGGAGATTTCTTGAGTTTTCCCTCCTACATCTCTAAGCTATCTAATCGAATTAAAGCTTACATCTACTTTACATTGATTACATTAATTGTCTACAACCGACAGATGAGAGAAATGCCCAATATCCTCGTTACAATCCCCAAAAAACTTAAGAGAACTTATGTCTCTCCAGATATTACATTAATTTTCCATCCTTTTGAAATTCAAAATATCTCCAAAATGTGCACTGGTGCGTATCCAGCTGTCCTCCGCTTTGCTTGCTCACGATGCTCCTGCATCATACTCCTCTGGCTGAAAAATTCATGGACTCCTATTCATGAGCTCGTGCACCATCTGTCCATGTTTCTCGATATCTGCTTCACTTTCCCAACTGGCATCTTCAAATGAGTGTCCCTCCCACTTTATCAAATATTCAAAATATGTCTTCCTTCGGGTCTTCTTACCAACTCTCTGATCAATGATCTTTTCCATCTGTGGATTTTCAGCTACATGAATTTGTTTGACCCACTGGAATTCCTATTGATTCTCTTCCCCATATGCTTCATCTGCTCTCTAAGGATATAGATCTGCTATGTTGAATATGGGTGATAGGCCCACATCATCTGGAAATTCTATATCATAATCATTTATCTCAAACTTTCTCAGAATCTTACACGAGCCTATCTTTTTCATCTTCATCTTATTATATGTTCCCCTTGAGAACCTTTATTTTCTTAGATGCGCTAAGACCAAATCTCCCACTTTGAACTGAAGCTCTATTCTGTGTTGATCTGCCCTATGCTTGTACTCCTTGTTGGAACTCTGTAACCACTCTTTAATCTTATTGTGGAGCTTTTGCATCTCTTCTGCAAAATCTTTCACTCCAACACTCTTGAACTCATTCTGCTCTAAGCCTCTCAACTCAGATACTCCTCTTGGCTTCATTCCATACATTATCTGAAATGGGCTTTGTCCTGTACTTCGGTTAGGTGAGTCATTATATGAAAATTCCGCTTGTGGCAGAATTTGATCCCACTGATTATGATTTTCAGCGACTAAACTCATCAACAAGTCTCCCAAGCTTTGATTTACTACCTCAGTATGTCCATCTATATGAGGATGATATGTTGAGATAAAAGATAAACTCGTCCCTAGATTCTTCCATAGTGTCTTCCAGAAATGACCAACAAATTTGGTATCTCAATCTGAAACAATACTCTTGGGTAAACCATGAAGTCGAACAACTTCTTTGAAAAACAGGTTTTCAATGTGTGTTGCATCACTGGTTTTTTGACATGGAATAAAATGCGCCATTTTTTAGAATCTGTCGACTACCACGAATATGTAATCACAACCTCTTTGTGTCCTCAGTAGTCCTAACACAAAATCCATGCTTACCGCATCCCACGGTCTCTCTGGTACTGGAAATGGTTGATACAATCTTGTATTATGTCTTTTTCCCTTTGTGTGCTGGAAAATTCTACATCGGTTGACAAATTTCTTGACATTTGTCCTCATCCCTGGCCAATAATATAGATTATTCAGTTGCACAAATCGTTTTTCATGGATGAAGTGTCCAGCCACTCCCCCACTATGTTTTTCCCTCAAAAGGTTTTCTCTCATAGAACTCTTTGTTGGAAGATTGATTGTTGTCATTGATGTCAACCCTAGTCATGGGTTTTGGACCACAAGATTGATAAAGGTATTTGGACATGAAGGAAAATGCACATACATA
>SNQJ01S0006087.1:199878-241164 GCA_010110895.2 Picea sitchensis | reverse complement strand
TCATATATTGTGCATGGTGTATTGTGGTGTATTGGTGTAACTCTTATACTATTGTTCATTGCTCATTGGATATAATTGAATGGTTTAAGTATAAGTTGAAAAAGGTTTTAAATTGTACTGGATATTGATTCACCCCCCTCTCAGTATCAACACTCTTTGGGATACACAATTGATTTCCTTTGAATAGTAATCCATCCTGGATAAAGTATTCAATCCATTGGATTATGTCTCTCAGAACAGGATTCTCACATGCTTCATAAGCGTCCTTAAAATCTGAATCATCCTTGTACATTTACTTAAGTCTATCAAAACCTAAGGTTTTCACACAAAACTCCTGCAGAATCAAACATTTCTTGCTCAATGCATCAACAACCTTGTTAGCATTTCCATAAATGTGATTTATAAAAAAAGTAAATTTTCGCATAAATTCAACCCATTTTTCATGTTTCTGGTTTAGTTTTTCCTGTCTTGTTATAAAATGTAAGGCTTGGTTGTCGCTATACAAAACGAACTCTTTCGGAACCAGGTAGTTCCTCCATTTATTCAATGCTTGTATGACTGCATAAAACTCTTTGTCATACTTGGAATAATTTCTCTTGGCATCATTCAAATTCTCACTGAAGTATGCAACTGGTCTATTGTCTTGACTTAATACTGCTCCAATCGCAAATCCACTTGCGTCACATCTCACTTGAAATGTCTTACTAAAATCTGGAAGAACCAGAATTGACTGTCTAGTTATCTTCTCCTTTAACAACTTGAAAATTTTCTCCGCTTCCTTTGTCCAATGAAAATATTTATGTCTTTTCTTCACTGTGTCCATCATTGATGCAAAAATTCCAATAAAATTTATGATGAACTTCCTGTAAAAAATGGCTAATCCATGGAAGCTTATGACTTCAAAGATATTCCTTGGCGACGACCATTCTTTGATTTATTTTACCTTCTTAGGATCCATATTCAACTCATTTGAAGAGATCACGAACCCCAAATAAATGAGTTATTTCTTCATGAAAGACGACTTCTTCAGATTTATCAGTAACTTCTCTTGTTGTAACCTCCTCATCACTAGAGTTAAATGTCTCAAGTGTTCTTCCTCAGTCTTACTTAATATCAGTATATCATCAAGATATATAATTGCAAACTTTCCGATGAAATCTTTCAAGACTTCATTCATCAATATCATGAAAGTACTTGCCGCATTCGTCAAACCAAATGGCATGACAAGACATTCATATAGCCCTTCATTTGTCTTGAATGTTGTCTTCCAATAATCACCTTCCCTCACTCTAATCTGATGATATCCACTTTTCAAATCATTTTTTGAAAAAAAACTTTGCTCCACTCAAGCAATCCATCAAGTCATCCATTCTAGGTAAAGGAAATCTATACCTAATGGTGATTTTATTTATATCTCTCAAGTCTGTACACATTCTCCATCCATCATCCTCCTTCGGACTTAACACTGTTGGCACAATGCATGGACTCAAGCTTTCTCTAATCAACCCTTTGTCAATCAAATCCTGGACTTGCTTCTTAACTTCTTCATTCTTTTGCGGCGTCAATATCTATGCTTCTTTGTTTGGTAAACTCGCTCCTAGTATAAGGTCAGTGTGATGGATTATACTTATGATGGGTGGCAACGAACAAGGTAAATCGTCCACCACAATATCAACAAAATTCTCCAGCATTTACTAAATTTCCTCAGGTAGATAATCTATTGAGGTACTGGTCAAGATGACTCTAGGTTTCCTCACCACAACAAATTGAATTTCTTCATATTTCTTGACTTCATCCAGAAGTTCCTTCCCACTCATGAGAAGTATAGTATTGCTTGTTTCTTCTTTCACCTTCTTGTCTTCAATTTCCAGCAACATATGCATCCTACCATTCTTCTCCAAGGTGTATGTGTTCTTTCTTCCATCATGAATAACATTCCCGACATATTGCCAAGGTATCCCCAACAAAAGATGATAGACATCCATGGGAATAAAATCACATAAGATCTCATCTCTATATCCCCCTATCTTAAATTCAACTAAACATTGTTTAGTGACTGTTACTTGATGCCCTTTTTGCAACCATGAAACTTTGTATGGGCTCGGATGTGCAACTATTTCCAATTCCAGCTTCTCCACCATTTCTGTGGATACTATATTATCTATGCTTCCACTGTCAATTATCACCTTGCATACCCTATCCTTGGTCTTGCAAGAATTTCTAAACAAATTGTTCCTCTGGACTGGATTCTCCATCTCTTTCTCTGACTTCAAGAGAATTTTGCTCATCATTAAGGATCTTTTGCCTTCTACATCTTCTGCCTCAACATTTCACCTTTACGCTACTGAAATGTGAGCTTCGCCTCCTCCATCCCTTTTTTTATCGGGACATTCAAAATATTTTTGTCCTATCTTTCCACAGACAAAACACTTTATTTCACCACCTTTGCCTCTTCCTCTTCCTCTTGCTCGAGGAAAAGTGTTCATGTCAGCATATTGTCCTCCTTGTGAGCTTCCTCCCTTTTCTGGGTGGTTATGAGGTTTATTTTCTTCATCCTTGGGCTTCTGTACTCTATCCTAGGTAATTTCTTTGCCTCTGCTCTGACTTCTACCTATTCTCCTTTGACCTTTCTTTCGGGCCAATTTCACTTATGCCTTTGAAGCAATTTGATAAGCATCTTCCACATTCCTGATTTTCACCATGCTCATCTCATCTTGGATTTAATATCTCAATCCATTCATGTATCTGGCGACCTTTTCATCATCACTCTCATGATGACCAACTCTAATGTTGAGTCTGTAAAATTCTTTAGTGTATTCCTTCACTGTCATCCCTTTCTGTCTCAAATTATGCATTCTTCGAAACAGATTAATTTAGTAATTTCTGGGCATAAATTTGGCTTTCATATTTGTGACCATCCTATCCCATATTTTGATTCGTTGTTTTCCTTTGAAACGCCTATCAGCCTGCAGTTCATCCCACCACAATGTTGCATGCCCTTTCAGTCTAGTCACTGCATGTTTTACTTTCTTATCTTCTTCGATATCCTCATAGTCGAAGTATTTATCCAAAGCTCTAAACCAATCTAGAAGCTCCTCAAAGTCTAAGTTTCCTTCATACATCGGGATGTCCATTTTTTCTCTAGCCCATATTCTTGCAACAACTTTGAATAGACGTTCCTCTGCAACATCTTCTGCTACAACTTCTTCTTTGGCTCTAGCTTCATTTTTCACTTTCATCCTCACTAATATATCCAGTATCAGGTGTTCGTCTCTGTGTTGTCTCCATAGCATCCAATCAAGCATGAATTTCTCTCATTTATATTTCCACGGCTGGATCGTGCATGGGTCTATCTTGACGTCTTCTCGGCGGCATTGTTTCAATCTATCCATGTAGAATTCAAATCACAACTTTCCTTATGTCCTCTCTTTCTTACAAAAAAAAATGATTGTAAGCTTTGATACCACCTGACGCAACACCCCTACCTCAGCAGGTTCTTCTTGACCTCCCGGTCTTTGGATATTTTTATTCCCCTAAGAAGAAATGGCTCTTTATATCCCACTGGAACCTTCAATGCATATAATACCATAGGTCCTTCTTAGAAGTTACGCTTGCGCAAACAAGCACTAGGCACAAACCTCCACTCAATGTGACCACTCGACGTGACCCCTGACTTAACCCGAAAAGGTGTTTCAGATTTCGTGACTTCGCATTTTCTGTTGTGAGTTCCCACCGACTCCTTCAATTCGCGAAACCCAAAAATGGGCTATCGGTCCACTAGCTCCACCCTTATGCCTCCACCATATGACCTCCAACCAAGTCATGGGGCCTTACTTCCAAGTGCATCGGGATTTTGTGGCTTGTGAGTTCACGATGTGACTCTTCTTCTTTTCCCAAAGTCCAAACTCGCTACTTCTTTGATATGGATTAACGGTCCTGAACCTTCCTCGATCTAACGACCCAGATTGCATCAGGCTTTGCGTTTCGAGGATTACCGAAAATGGCTTCCTCAACACTTCTGACTCTAAAATGTCGAAACTCCAATCTCCAATCAATGACTCTCATTGATCCAGATCTAATGGTTTCTAATCCTCTTGAGCTTATGAGTGTTAAAATACACTCAACCTTAACCTCCCCGCTAATCCATTGGATCCAACAGTCCATGGAAAATCGACGCTTCTCCCTCTAAGAAAATCAATCGTCCGTTCAAGTTCTCAAAGACTCCTAGCCAAATAACTTGGCATCCTTCCTCCTGATCTTGGTTTCTGCGAGGCGACTTCGACCCTCATCCTTCCTTTGAACTTTCCAAGTCTCTATCCCTCCTGATCTTGAATCTTGTTGCAAACTCAAGGATTCTAAGGGATTCTTGCACACACTCCTTGCAGCCTCACAATAATCTTTGATTATCTGAACTCTCCAATTTTGTGCACTCCTTGCGACAACATTTCTTCAACCACTCATCTGGTTGGAAAAGTCTAAGTCTTCAACCTGGCCTATGCACACCTTTCACATCTCTGTGCTATACTTTCACTTATGCTGGTATGAAAGCAACGCTATCTCTCCTAAGATTTTCTGAGGTAAAACTCATAATCTTGTCAATGCACTCCTTGTGGACCTTCACTGCACCCCTTGCAAGAATTCTCAGGGCGAGAAACAATTGAAACTCATACTCTCCCTCTCACAGGATTCATACATTCAACATGAAATCATACACACACAGCATTGAAACAAATGCATAACAGAGTATATAAGCAAATTGTAAACATATCATTCAATAGATGCAAACAGTGATCATCACAACACCATAAAATTGAGTCAAAGCATTCTTATATTAACTCAAGTGATTTTTTACATGGGTTCTATACCAATAGCTATCTTCTTATACAACTTCTACATTCTTTGTTCTTCTCTTCTCTCATATTCTCTTGCTCTACAATTTTACTCTTACTCTTACAATCAAGAATAATGATACATCACAATACAATACATACAAGGGAGATTTATCGAGTTTTCCCTCCTACATCTCTAAGATATCTAATCGAATTAAATCTTACATCTACTTTACATTGATTACATTAATTGTCTACAACTGACATATGAGAGCAATGCTTAGGATCTGCATTACTATCCCCAAAACATTTAAGAGCACTTATGACTCTCCAGATATTACATTAATGTGCCATCCTTTTGAAATTCAAAATATCTCCAAAATCTGTGTTGGTTTGTATTCAACTGTCCTCCGCTTTGCTTGCTCACGATGCTCCTGCATCAGCTTACAAGGTTGATCATGTTCAGGAAGGATTTGAATATAAAAATTGTTCTCATATGTTTCAGATGAAGGACTAGGGTTAACATCAACTATGTAAGAATAATGCAGATCTTCTTCTTTCAAAGAGGGATATACAGTAGTGGGTTTATGGTTATCAGAATAAACGAAGCAAAGGATGATTCCCCTGACATATGAAGGAAAGGACAAGAAGGAATTGATAAAAAATAATATGAGCTCTTAAAGGAAACTAACATCTTGATACATGGACTTCCTGTGTCTTCCTCCCATTTTATGTTTAAGCTCGTTCCTTAGTGGAGTTATGTAACTAATTTGAATCACCAAAAAGTTCTTCAAATGTGTGGAGTCACCATGGTGAAAACAATGTCATCTTTTCTGTCACCAGTCCTTTCTCACCATCAAGAATTGGTGGTAATATGTGTCGTACAACCAAGGGAAGATATTTCAACTTCTTCCCCAGCAACGGCGCCAAAAATGTTAGCACTGAGAGTCACCCTTGGACTGCTAGAGGATAATCCCAGTACCCATTTGAATGTAAAAGATAACTTTTGGTTTGAATAGGTGGATCAGCAAGAAAAGAGTAAAAGGGAGGGCATCAGACTGCTGCAAATACATTATGTTGGGCATGGAGTCATAACATTCTATAGATCATAGGAAATCAAGTTGCCTACCAGACAAAAGGACTATGAAAATATGGATAGAAGAATAGAAGGTAAACAAAGAGAAGAATATCTGCATAACAGAGATCCTTTCTGTAATATAGATTAAAGAGTGCTTGAACAATAATCTATGATTAACAAGAAATTACCACAAATCCTTTGCAGCTCATGAATTCATTAACCAAAGGTAGCTTTTGATCTTCAAAATATGTAAATATTACTCAAGCAAGATGATAAGAAAGAATGAAAACAAGAGAAAAATAGTCTGGTATCACAACTTTCATGAATCTCTAATGGCATAAATGCCTACAACACATGCCCTTAGGCTTACAAATGAGCAACTCAACTTCTCCTCTAGATCTATCCTCTCTTGGATCATGAATCCAACCCCACTCTACTCGTGTACCATGAAATATATATCACTATAGATCCTTTCCATCTCACCTATTCGAACTCCAACCCCTTTCGCAAAATAGAAACAGTTACAAGCAAAGAATGACATGTTTTAACTGATTTCTTGCTTTCCAGGAGACGAAATTATGAAAAAAAAATAGGCTTCAAAATGCCACTTGTAATTCTCAAACTATAATAGTTGTGTAAAATATGAGAACGGTTTTTGTAGATAAGCTCGTTCTGAAGAAAAAAACTCTCTCGGTTTCTTGAAATTCATCTTTAGCTGGTCAGAATACGTGTCGCAAAAAGCATGCCTCAAATAGGAAATCATGAAAACTGAAAAAATAGGGCTTAAAGATTCTTTTGAATCTCCCAATCTGTGATACCTGTGTGAAAAATGAAATATTTTAATGTTCATGGGTCCATGCTTGAAAATAACCTCCTTTGTATTTTGAAAATTCATCCTGGTTCACCCAAAAATCCTCATGGAAGTCAGCTGGTCAAAAATACGAGTTCAACGGTCTTAGAGCGGAGTTTCTGCAACACATTCTGTAGCGCATTTCATAGCGCCTATCTAAATTCAATGCGCCTGAGCCAGTTCGTAGCACAAAAGGAAAATCAAATAGACAAATCCTTCCTGACCTCCAAACAAGACATAAAATTTCATGGAGTACCTGATGACCCTGAGTTTGATAATGGTAATTTTGAATTTGCACCAGGATGCTTGCAACCTATCCAACCCATAACCCTCTTCCTTAACTAGTTTGCAGCGCCAGTTTGCAACGCCAACTCAAATATATCTTGCACACTTGAATGGATTTATAGTGACAAAGGGGATACTTTGAGTACAACCTGGATGTATGACATGTCAAGGAAATGATATAAAAAACCAAAGGTATGACTCATGAGGCTTTTTACCTGTCATGATAACAATCTCATAGCTCAAATTTTAGACCAAGGACATACATAGCCTTATTCATTCTGAAACCAAATCTAACTTATTATTACAACCTAAAGACTCAACACCTATGTCCTATAAACCTTATGACTCAAAGAACAAAACTAAGGTGAATTTTTTTTACCCATGCAATCTTATGTATTAACAACTTCCACTTTTGATTTCCTTTCTTCTTCCATCTTTGAAATTTTATCTTCGTCTACTACTACATTATCTATCATTTCTCAACTAACTTCTTCTTGGTTTTGAGATTGAGTGTTAAGCCCTAATAGTGGCTCATTACCTCTTAATATGGAATATACTATATTAGTGATATTTATTTTATTTATGTAGGCTTTAGTCCATTAGTTGTAATTATGCTCCTAGTCTCCTATATATACCAAAGGAGACATTTTCATTTTAGGTCATCTTGTAATTGTACATTTATGTGCGACAAGGTTTCCCCTCGAAGAGGCTTATTATCTGAGTTTCTCTCTTTTTCAAGGCTTTGAGTACTTATTTTTAGGTTTTCTATGCTATATTGATATTTGGTTCTTAACATATGGTATGAGAGCTCCAGGTCTTTATGGTTCATTGCCCCATCAGGGCAGGTATTTTAAACTATAACATTTTTTCTACAAAGTTTCAGAAGGAAAATCTTGGAGTATATTTAGTGTTGAATGGATCCAAAGATGCGTTGGGTTAAAATTTTAGATCCCGAGGACTTATACTTTTGGAGATACAATTTGTGAAAGATAGGGTTTTATCTGAAGCCCGAGTCATTGTGGAATTTTAGCTATAAAAAATTTATGTAACATTCTTTGGACTAAACTCTGGAGGCTATTCACAGAAGTAGTAAGGTATCTGTGGTAAAAATTAACCGAGTCATCGAAATTTGTACATACCCTATGGAAGATAGGGTATCGACTAGTCCTATTGACTAGTCTGAGAAGTGTTCAGGGTAAAACAATCATAACTTCTTCCTAGGTATCCAAATTGAGTGAAGGACTAGTTTCATTGGATAGGCCGGTCTTGTATTTCTGGTACTAGTTTCAAAATTTTTATATCATTTATTTTGTGTGAGGCTATACAAGTGATATCTCCTGGAAATACCAAAAATCAATAAGTTGTGTGGAAATTATAAATGCAAATTCCACTTGGCACATCAATTTGGATCAAACTGTGGCATTAGGAGAAAGAGAAATATGGAAACCACAAAAATAATTTTTCATACCCGGAAGGATGAAACTTTGGAGATACATCCAGGAGAGAAAGATTATCTGTGATCCTCAAAATCAAAGGTTCAAAAGTGATACTTGGCCAACATACACCCAAAAGGAACTTCTACACCAAATAAACCTCAAATCCCTAATTGGACTCTTGATAAAAGGTGAAGAAGAATCACGTAGGGACATAAATGATTTTACAAAATAAAGGAAATGATGGCTCAAAGAGATGAACTACAAAGAGATGGGAAGCTAAGTTGGAAGCGAAAATAAATACTACTAAGATGGATGGTTTAAAGAGGAGATCATGGAAGGATTGAAAATTTTGTAATAGAGAGGACACACGAAAGTGAAAATGTATCCAGAAATTCATGATGAGAACATGAGGAAGGTGAATCAAGAATGGAGAAACTCTAGCTTTGGGTTGAAGACCAACCAGTTCCTAAGATTGACATGAGGAAAATTGATGGCAAGGACCTATACCATGGATATTTTAGATGGAACAATTATTTGATATACATAATGTTCCACACACACAAAAAATACAGAATTGCTTCTTCCCAAATTAAATCAATTTGTATGATATAGATGGTTGTTCTAAATAAATCACTCGTCACTTGGACAATTTTCAGGAAGAAATGATAGCACACTATGAGGATACAAAAGACAATACCTTCTTTATCAATTGATAAATCTCAAGCAAAGGGTTCGATTCTGAGCATTGAGAACTTCCAAGATTGAATATAAAGGTAACAAATATTCCATATAAGGCACTTGATTGATGTATTCATAGGAACTTTAAGAGATAACATTCAACATGAGGTTCTGCTTAGGAACCCAAATCATTGGAGAATGCATTTAGAGGGTCGGAAAATGTTAAAAGTAAAATATGGCTATGGCTACTAGAAGGATGATCCAACATCTATAGAGAATAATGCTCCTTCTTCTAAAACACCTCAACCTACAAGGGACGACACCTCAACACAATTGGAGGAAGAAAGAAAAAGCTTTTATCGTTAATTGTGACAACAAGTATAGTAGGGACATAAGTGTGGTGAGAAGAATTATTCTACATAGATTGTGAAGAGGAAGAAGAACAAGAACATGAACAAGAACCATCTCAAGATGAAAACCTGAATCAATTTCGCTTTGAGAAGAGTTGACTCCTACAATATCGTGTAATGCATTTGGATGGAATTAGCACTCCTAAAACCCTCAAGATGAGAAGGATATATCAAAAGAAAAAGGTGTAGTCCTAATTAGTTATGTAAATACTCATAGGTATCACTATAAATTAGCCAAGATCTCAATTGCTTTGTATATCCGACACCAAAGTTTGGTATGATTGGATGGAGAGGAACTATCAATTGCTGGGAAAATGCAAATGGTTCAATCTTACTATGGGGGAATATGTCATAGATAGTCCAATGATTTCTATATACGATGGGTGGTGTAGATGTTGTACTAGGAATCTAATGGATTCAATCATTAGGAACAATGACTTTTAATTTTCGAACTTTTCATGAAATTTTCATTGGAAGGAAAAGAAATTGAGCTAAGAGGTATCCAAACCAGTTGGGTGATAAGCTCTAATGGCATGACAAAATTATTGAGAAAAGGGCATCAGGTGTTGTGCACAACTATGCTCACTATATGTTCAAACATCTAAATACATCCTATTCCTCCATATCTCGGATCATTGATAAGCATTCCAAAGTATTTGAAGATATTGAGTCTTATATCGAAATCATGATCATGATATTCACCTAATTCCGCAGGTGTTCCTCCTAATATGAATATCTGAATACCCTTATGCCTAGAAGGTGAAATTGAGTGCATGGTTTGAAAGAAATATATTAGAGGATAGCATTGTTAATAGACCTAGCCAAATTTCTTACTACCGATGGTAATGGTACTCAAGAAGATGGCTCATGGGCGATATGTCGGAATTATAGAGCTCAACAAGATCACTGTTAGAGATAAGTTTCCCATTCTTGTCATTGATGAATTATTAGATGTGACTACATGGAGCAATCTATTTCTAGTTGGATGTAGTTGGTGTATCATTAGATTAGAATGAAGAAGAAGATATCCCAAAAAACGTGCAGACTCATGAAGACCATTATGAATTTTTTGGTCATGCCTTTGACCACAAATGCCTTCCACATTCCAAGGGTTGATGAATTCCATTTTCAAGCCCTTCCTTGAAAATTTGTTAGTATTTTTATTGATATACTAATCTATATCAAGTGCTGGGAGGATCATGTATGGAACATGTTGACAAAAAGGTGCCACAACTACTAAAGGAGCAACAACTATATGCCAAACCATCAAATGTTTCTTTGGAGTGAAGGAGGTAGGTATTTGGGTCATGTATCTCATGAAGGTGTCAAGGTAGACCCTAACAAGATTAAAGACATGATGGGCCGACCGATTCAAAACATTGAAGAATATTAGAGAATTTTTGGGTTTGACGGGTTACTACCACAATTTTTTTCAAAACTATGGAAAAAATTGCACCTTTGGCTCTTACTAACTAAGAAGGATGCACATTTTCATGAATCGAGGAGAACCCAGTATTGAATTTAAACAACTTAAAGAGGTGATTATTACCCGAAGCTCCTTTCTTGACCACTCCAAACTTCACAAAACTGCTATTTATGGAATGTGATGTCTGGGAAATGGAATTGGTGTTGTCCTAATGCAGAAGAAAGGAAGGCCACGGATTTTGGTTGACCACTCAAGGGAAAGGACCCACACAAACCCATTTATGATAAAGAAATGATGGAAATACCATGCATTGCGAAGAAATGGCGTCCTTACCTAATAGGTAGGCACTTCAAGGTCAAATGAATCATGATAGTCTTAAATACTTCTTGGAACAAATATCTTCAAAAGAACCAACAAAAATGGGTAACCAAGATGTTGGGTTATGATTTTTGAAATCGTCTATAAAAAGGGAAGCAAAATGTTGTGGCAGATGCACTCTCAAGAAGGATGAATATGTTGAGGCCTTTCTGCCATTTTATCTCATTCATCCAACCCAATTGGATAATGAAGCAAGGGATGAATGGAAGAATGATGAAAAAGTGGACTCTCATTCAAATGCTGTAGGGATTCAATACATCAGAATGCATTTACAAGGAAAATGATTCACTATGGTACAAATATACGGCTTATATTTATGCTTGAAATCCCAACTCAAACAAAGGTACTATTAGAATTGCCGCACACCTCTCTAGTAGGAGGGCACTCGAGGATTTTAAAAACCTACCATGGGGTTAGAAGGAATTTTTGGGATGGCCTTATAAATGATGTTCAAAGGTTTTTGGAGGAATGTTTGGTTTGCCAACAAATAAAGTGGAAACAATTAAGACTCCAGATCTTTTACAACCGTATCCATCCAAATTCAGCGCTGGGAGGAGGTTTCGGATTTCATCACAGGGTTACGAAGTGCAAGAAGGAAATAGTGTCATCATGGTGATTGTTGATGAACTAACCAAGAATGTACATACACTTTGTGCACTCTCTAATCCCTTCAAAGCTAGTACCGTTGCCTACCACATTCATGGAGGCAGTTCAAAAGCTTCCACATGTGACCCAAATATTATTGTAAGTGACAGAGATCTATCATCACTAGACATTTTGAATGAAATTATTTTTTGTTTGGAGTGCAGTAATTGGCTCATAGCTCATCTATCATCCTCAATCAGATGGACAAATCAAGATAGTGAACAAATGTGCGGAAGGCTACCTTCATTTAGCGTCTCGATAAACAAAACCTGATGGTTCAAATGGACACATGGCATGGTGGTATAACACTTCCTTTCATCTTTCAACAAAAGCTGTGACTTCACATTTTACAGCACTCTGAGGATACCACCCACCTTCCATCACTTCTTCTCTAAAGAAAAATCTAAGATTCAAGCGATTACAATATCACATCGAGCATCAACAACAAGTTCTCAAATATTAAAGGACAACGACCATGGCACAAAATGGTATGAAACAACAAGCATATCAACATCGTGGTAAGAAAGAAGTTTTGAAGTAGGGGATTAGATTGTTTTAAGACTACAACCATACAAATATATATGTCCCTCAAGCAAGCCAAAAAAGGATAATAAAGTATCACCAAAGTACTATGGCCCTTATAGGGTGTGGCAAAATATTGGTACTATAGCATAAAAATTAGAGTTTCTTTCATCTTCACGAGTACACCAGGTTGCCATGTTTGTACTTAAAGAGGTTATGGGTGACAAGACCCTAGTTCAAACTATTTCGAGAACTTGGCGAGGAAGGAAAAAGTATATTGATCACGAATACATCTTGACACAGTGTGAGGAATAGATCTATTTTATAGTATCTCATTAAATGGAGGCTTATGAAGCTAAGATTCCCTTGGGAAGATGAGTCTTTATACATAATCATCCATAATTACTCAAGCGTTGCGGACAACACTTGTCTCAGGGGAGGCATGTTAAGCCCTAAATAGTGGCTCATTACCCCTTGAACAGGACATATATTAGTAATGTTATTTTATTTATGTTCGATTTACTCCATTAGTTGTAGTACTACCTCCTAGTCTCTATATATACCAAGGAGACATTTATACCTCCTAGTCTCCTATATATACCAAGGAGACATTTTCATTTTGAATCATCTTGTAATTATACATTTATGTGGGCATAAGGAGGTTTCCCCCTCGAAGAGGCTTATTATCTGAGTTTCTCTCTTTTTCAAGGCGTTGAGTACTTATTCTAAGGTTTTTATATGCTATATTTATATTTGGTTCTTAACATTGAGCTACCTCCTCGACCTTATCTCTAGATAAATTGAAGGTGCTTAGTCTATATAACAAGGATGGGTTTATATTAGTGTACCTAGGGAGGATGATATGGGGTACCTGGGGAGGTACCCATGGGGATAATGAATGGAATGTGGCCATAATCATGGAATAGGCCCACTTGGTAGATGATGGGTAATAAATAGGGCCATTAGGTAGTTAATAGGGAATAATATAATAATAAGGGGTGGTTGGCATAGACCCCTATGAATACTCATGAGAAAGTATAATCACATGAGTATTATTGTATTGATATATGCTTGATGTATTGTTTTGTAGCAACCATGGGTTGTGGGTGATTTTTCCCATAAAGAGTATTTTATGGTGATACCCTACCTTAAGGGTCCTTCTCTATATTCTTGTGTTTTTTATGGTGTGACTGTTTTGGTATATTTGAATTTTAAGGGTTTGTTTGTGAAGTTAAGGGTTATATTTTATATTTTATCTACCAAGACTCACTACAAGTGGTATCAAATCTCTTTCTTAGGCACAAAGTGGAAGATTTTTTTCTCTTTTTGTATATTTTTCAAGGGAAAAAGACAATGGCGACATTCATATTGATTTATGAATATTTTGTGTAGAATCTAAATAAACCAACTGTATAATTGAGTTCCTCTCGAAAAACACCTAATTATAAAATAATAATGAAAAATAATAATAATAATAATAATAATAATAATAATAATCTAAATCAAAGTCCAAGAAGTGGAGTTATCATTGATTTAAAATAAGTGGTTTTAGGGTTTTTCCATTGATAGCCATGCAATTTGCATATCATATGTCTTTGGATAGAGTGTACAATTTCCATTCAAAAAGACACTAGTAGTTACAGGGTGGCCATGACATTTCATAATTGTGGTCATAATATTCAATCAAAGAAGTATCTCAAAATTTATGATCATTTTACATTAGCCACTTCAAACCCTAGTTGCACAAAGGAGCTCAATTGAAACGTAAGTTATTTATTCAAAACCCTAGTTCTATTTTTGGGCTTTCACAAGGAACATGAATTTTACAAGAAAATATGATGGTCCTAAAATTGAAGAATACATAAAATATATGAAGTCATCATGGACAACACTTTGGAAAATTTATCTCCCTATTTTCTTAATAGGTGATGCAACCATATGGTGGAATTTTCTTAACCATGACAAGATAAAGGCACTTTTAGATAAAGAATATGAAAAAGGCATTCTTAGATAGGTAGTCTCATATTGGGAATAAGGATAAAGAGATAACCAAGGGTTTTGTTTCCATGCACAAATGTCCTATTTACAGGTTCATGGATGTATTCAACAACAAAATGTGATTATTTATATAAACCCTAGTAGCAAGCATAATTTCATCAATGATAACTTGGATAAAAGATTGCAAGTTCCTGCAAAACATGTTTAAAGCACACAAGTTGAGGGTGAGAATTTTCAAATTTTTAAAGAGTTGTAGATTACCATCGATAAATATATATTGCATTCATATTTTCATGCTATAGATACAAATGGTGTGGATATTGTTTTTGGATATCCCTAGAAGTTGGTATAGTTAATATTAACATGCAATAAAAAAAAATTGAATCTTTGGTATAAGAAAAATAAAATTGCATTGCAAGATATTTAGCTTACTAAACAAGAGGGGCCCAATGAGGAATATGAAGAAGTCCTTGCAAGGAAACTAATTGCGGTACCTTATGACACATTAGATGAAGAGTTTGAGGTTATATGAGAAGAAGGACCTACATAAGAAATTCAGGAAAATCCCCAAGAAGGGCATAAAATGGAAGAAGAAGCTAAGGCATTAAATGAATCAACGGAACCACATGTTGAAGAGTCCAATAAAGAAAAACTAGTAGCTAAGGTTGTTATATATCACCACCCATGCCACTCGAAGAAACAATGGTCATGGAGGCAAGGGTGTGAGAATCGATAAACTTACTTTGGACGGAGGAAAATGCTTCAGTTGGACCCCATGTCCAGGTTTCACTAGGATGGATGGATTCTCATGCATGGTACCAGTTGACTACATTTCTTAGTAGATCATATTATATGGCTTCTTCTCATGTTTCAAGGATTAAAAATACAAAGGGGGATGGAAAAATATGTACCTAGGGAGGTACCCAAGGGGATAATAAATGTAATGTGGCCATAATCATGAAATAGTCCCACTTGGTAGTTGATGGGTAATAAATAGGCCCACTAGGTAGTTAAGATGAAATAATATAATAATAAGGGGTAGTTGGCATAGACCCTTATGAATACTCATGAAAAGGTATAAATACACATGAGTATCATTATATTGATATATGATGGATGTATTTTTTTGTAGCAAGCATGGGTTGTGGAGTGATTCCTCCCGTAAGGAGTATTTCATGGTGTTACCCTACCTTAAGGGTTCTTTTCTATATTCTTGTGTTTTTTTATGGTGTGAATATTTTGGTATCTCTCAAGTTTAAGGGTTTATTTCTAAATTTAAGGGCTATATTTTATATTTTGTCTATCAAGGTTCACTACATTTCTTTTTAGGTTCATGTTGGTGTTGTTGGTTTGGTACATTCTAGATTCAACAACAATGGTTCCAATCACCGCATTCAACAACGATGATCACACGATGTGATCTTAAAATATTTAGACACCACTTATTTATGAAGATGTATACATGCAATATCTAAATTGTTTCCATATAATTTCTAGGATCTATTGAGGTGATTGCAAAACTTTGATGATGTGCTTTGAACCCAAAAAATCATAAACTAAAGATTAACCTTTTTTTATGATGGTGAGATAACAATATAAAATAAAAGAACTCAAATTACATACTTTTGTTTCATCTTTAAGTTCCATCCAATCCAATGAAAATTGCCTTCTCCATCTCAAGTATCAAAAATAACATATAAAATGACTCACATTTGCCAATTTGATGGATGCTCTTAAATTCCATTACTCAAAACAAGAAAATAACTTCACCATTGAAATCCTTGCAAAATTCTGAAACTTTTGACTATAAAGTCGACCAATTTCCCAAAAATTTTATCTTATTGGACAGACTCTGAAGACACTCTTTGTTGGTCAAAAAATCCACATAATTGGTCTTACTCAGTCAAAATGGGTTACAAATCATGGTTAGAAGACAACATTGTGACCCCTCTGAAATGGTGGTGGAATCCCCTTTGGAAACTCAAAGCTCCTCCCAGATGTAAATTAACCCTGTTGCTTGCAATGAACAACAAATTGATGACCTGTGATAACTTCCTTAGAAGATGATGGTATGTGTTAGCACTCAATTTTTCCAATATATTTTGAGAGTGTCTTCAACATATTTATGTTGAAATTATCAAAATCCCTTTGTGTTTGACAATGTCCAAACCTCAAATTCCCCAATCTGTCTTGACAAGTTCCTATTGATATCTTTGCCTAAGAAATCCTTTGGCTTCATCCTCTTGACCTACAAATAAATGGTTATAAATCCTTATTGGATTCTGTCAAATATTTATGATAAGTTTGTCATAAAAACACTTTTATTATTAAATATATATATACAATGTTTTTATAAACTATTTTGTAATTTATGAATTATGTTTATTATATATATTTATTTAATAAAACAAAATAAAAAAGGGTGTGTGCGCTTAAGTGTCTTACTTCTAAATTCCCTCAAACCTAAGCTTTATCACATATGCCAATTCCGAGTTGTGTTTACATGTCATACCATCCTACATGCTAGTTGCACATTCAACTCAAAGTCAAGCCATAAATTAAGCCAATATTCCAGTTGTTTGGTGCTCGGTGAAATTGCAAATGTTTGATTTGCATGATGCATGCACAGGTGCCATGATGAGATATCAATGCAGTATTGTTTAAAGATTCTACAGGTGTTGAAGAACTAAATGTAGCCACGATGTATACAATGATGTTCCCAAAATTCTCGCCCATTCCACCATTTTCATGCATGGATGTGCAAAGTGCTGCCAAATCTCCTGGGTGTTGCGTTTCCTCCTGGGCGCTGTAAATTTCCTGTGTGTTGTAAATTTCCTGTGCGCTATGTTTTCTTCTGGGCACTGTAAATTCCATGGGCGCTACCTACTCTCCTGGGCGTTGTGTATTCCACAGTGCGCTACCTAATTTTTGGGAGGCGCTACCTAATTTCTGGCAGAGACGAAATTTGCACAGAGATACATCAGAATGGCGCTACCTATTGGCACATGGAATCAAGGAGTTCATCTTATCATTCTTGTTAGTGGCTGATGATGTGGGATATGGATAGAGATATCATCTGGATGCATGATGATAGCTACAGACACATGGAAAACAAGGAGCTACGTAACAAAGCAGGATCATCAAAATGGCAACATGATTTTCTTGTAAAATTGACAGTTCAGATTCAAGCTCAAATGGTAGAACTCTAATCCGAAGGAAATACAATATGAAGGTCTATTCTCTACAACCTTCAGATGAAAATCATGCACCTAATTTGGCATGAAAATCCTGGGAGCTTAAGCTTTTACATATAAATAGAAGGTTAATGCAAGTATCAAATACGCAGCTAGAGCATCATTTCAAGTAGAAGATACCAGCAGTCCAAGCATTCTACAGTAGTTGGGTTCCCTATCTTTCTCATGCTCTGTTTTTTCTTGCATGTAAAAGATTTGTTTTTGTTGGTATTCTTCCCTCCACTTACAACAGTTGTCATCGAAAAATTTCATATTTGAAGTACACTCCTCGACACTGTCAAAATGTTTTTATCCCAAGTTGCAAGTTTCAGTGTACACAGCACAGTGGTGCTACCTAAATGCATTACCTTTTTACTTGTCCAGTTGTGAAATACGCTACTCAGGCTGCTACCTAAAGAATCTACCAGTAGACACCAAGGATATAGGAAGGTCAGGCCAACAACTTTTTGGATGGATGATGATGGAGAAAATTGCAGAAGTAGCAACTGGCATTTTGAGGACAACTACATGCTCCTAAAAGACACATGGGAAAAAGGGAGTTGCGCAGCAAAAGAGGATCAAATTAGTTTGAAGCATGGTTGGATTAGTCACCAACATTTTCCTGTTTTATAGCATAGGTTGTTAAATAAGTTGTTAGATCAAATAAATGTTTAGAGATTTTCAAGGGAAGGAGGCCAGCTCGCACCTCCAATTGTTGCCTCCCTTTTTGTTATAAATAAATAGATCAATTGCTTTAGTGAGGGTTCGAATGGTTGAGTTGGAGCTCCCATATTGTAATTTTTTGACTCAGTAGACTAGGAACTGGCTATGTATTTGATTTGAGACATCTTTGGTTAATAGAAATCAGCTTCTTATTCCAGCTAATTTTCTTCTGATACTGAAGTGTTCATGCTTTGAATGATTCACATGAATGGTTGTGGTGATATTATGATGTATGTTTGATTATTATATTATCATGATATTTCTTTAGTATCCTTAAGTTCTGAACTCAAGAAGATCTTGTGTTAATACTTTTTCTTCCTTAGGTTGACTGCAGACCTAATGTTTACAACAACCTCTACATTCCTCTCACTGAAGTCTTCCCTTTGTTCATAATTTTTCTCACTTACTGATTGAAGTTAGCCAAGACCTTGATTGTTGGTGCATGCTAGCCCTGTTTTCTGAGTTGGAGCATTATCATTTCGAGTCTTTTTCCATTTGACCCTTTAATACACTTTTTACATTTACAAATCTTTTGATGTTACCAATCTCACCTGATTACAGTCTAGGGTGACTTTTGGAGTGATAACAGTATGGACCCAATAGATGTCCTCTTTGTAAAGAAAATCAAGAAACTATTACTCAAATCTTTGTCTCCTGTCCCTATGAAGGAAAGGTTGCATAGTTAATAAAAGAACAACTAAAATCCAAGTCCAATTGGAACCAGAGATCTGTCGAAGATTGCTTTAGAGCTTGGATCCAAGACAGATCAGTATCCTTGTATGCAGGCCTCACTGGTATCATGGTTTCGAACATCTGATGGGCCTGAAACAACTTTGTTTTTAAAGATAAGTACATTCCTCCAGAGGTCTCTGTGGAAATATCGCTCGGTCAAGAAGAAGATTTCAAGGTGGAATTAAGGGAAAGAAAGTCTCTAACTATAATCCCTCCTCCCATTGATTACACCATCCCTTGGGATTACTTCGATGGGGCTAGTCAAGGAAACCCTCCTTCATGTGGAGTGGGGGTGGTTCTTTTTATCAGTCACAACCACTTTATTCACATCAGATATGCACCAGGGGGTGGAACAAATAATAGATCAGAACTTATAGCCCTCTAGACCCTACTGGAAACTGCAAAGGAAAAAAACTTTTCAAAGCTTCAAGTTTTTGGCGACTCCAAATTGGTGATGGACTGGGCGAGGGGTAACAACAATATTCAAAATCCCAAGTTGGCCTCCTTGTTAAGAGACATCAAGCTTACTTTCATAGATTTTGAATGGCTATCCTTCCAACACATTCTTAGGGAACTTAATGCAAAGGCAGATGAACTCTCAAAGGAATCTTTGCAGTTGCAGAAAGGAGCCTTCGGTTTTTAAGAGTTCTTTGAAGGAACAAAAACTGAAGCAATGGAGTTTATTATTTGAAGCCTTTCCTTTTTTGGACATGTAAGGTTGTATACGTTTATGTAAAGTTTGAACAGGATATAGAAGTTTTTGAAAAATCCAATAAAGGCTTGTTTTGTAGTAGATTAGACGCATATGTTGTATAGTTCTTGAAGAAATCCTATAGAGGCTTGACATGAAAGACAACAACATGTATATTCTCATATGAATATAAAAGTTTTTTTTCCTATGAAAAACAAAAAGTCGACCAATTTCCAAACTAGCTCAATTCCACTCTCTTTGGCACACAAAATAATGCATTAAATGTCAATTAATGACAAATTGAGAAAAAAGTTTTACAAATGACCTCAAATCAAAAAATAGGCCTCATATTCATGATCCTTGTGAAAAATCATGCATAACACCAAACTTGGCTTGTACTTGCACGTACTTATGTATAGTTTGTACTATCTCAGGATCTGTGCCCTATCTCAGGATCCATGCACCTCAAAATATGTGCATATGGATGTGTGTAAACATTGGGAACTGTGCCCATTAAATAGGCCATGGTCCTAACCGACCATCGGAATTTAGTGGCAACTAAAAACTATTTTTGGCAGGAATCTCGCTAAATGTGGAGTTGTTGGCTTGTTGGTTAAGACCCTTCGCTAACTTGGCGGAGGTTTAGGGTTCTATTTCTTTCCAAAGCATATACGTTGGTTATATATGTTAACGTTTTAAAATGGTGGTTGAAACTATATATTATATGGTGTATATATATATGGGTTAGGACCGTGGCCTATTTAATGGGCACAGTTCCCAATGTTTACACACATCCATATGCACATATTTTGAGGTGCATGGATCTTGAGACAGGGCACAGATACTAAGATGGTACGGATTGTATATAAGTACGTGCAAGTACAAGACAAGTTTGGTGTTCTGCATGATTTTTCACAAGGATCATGAATATGAGGTCTGTATTTGAGGTCATTTGTAAAACTTTTTTCTCAATTTGTCATTAATTGACATTTAATGCATTATTTTGTGTGCCAAAGAGAGTGGAATTGAGCTAGTTTGGAAATTGGTCGACTTTTTTTTTCATAGGAAAAAAAACTTTTATATTCATATGAGAATATACATGTTGTTGTCTTTCATGTCAAGCCTCTATAGGCTTTCTTCAGGAACTATACAACATATGTGTCTAATCTACTACAAAACAAGCCTTTATTGGATTTTTCAAAAATGTCTACATCATGTTCAAACTTTACATAAACTTATACAGCCTTACATGTCCAAAAAAGGAAAGGCTTCTTCAAAGAAGAAACTCCATTGCTTCAATTTTTGTTCCTTTAAAGAACTCATAAAAACTGAAGGCTCCTTTATGCAAATGCAAAGATTCCTTTGAGAGTTCATCTATCTTTGCATTAAGTTCCCTAAGAATGTGTTGGAAGGATATCCATTCAAAATCTATGAAAGTAAGATTGATGTCTCTTAACAAGGAGGCCAACTTGGTATTTTGAATATTGTTGTTACCCCTCGCCCAGTCCATCACCAATTTGGAGTCGCCAAAAACTTGAAGCTTTGAAAAGTTTTTTTCCTTTGCAGTTTCCAGGAGGGTCTAGAGGGTTATAAGTTATGATATATTATTTGTTCCACCCCCTGGCACATATATGATGTGAATAAAGTGGTTGTGACTGATAAAAAGAACCACCCCCACTCCACATGACGGAGGGTTTCCTTGACTAGCCCCATCGAAGTAATCCCAAGGGATGGTGTAATCAATGGGAGGAGGGATTACAATTCAAGACTTGCTTTCCCTTAATTCCTCCTTGAAATCTTCTTCTTGACCGAGCAAGATTTCCACAGAGACCTCTGGAGGAATGTACTTTTCTTTAAAAACAAATCTTTTTCAGGCCCACCGGATGTTCGAAACCATGATACCAGGGAGGCTTGCATACAAGGATACTGATATGTCTTGGATCCAAGCTCTAAATAAATCTTCGACGGACCTCTGGTTCCAATTGGACTTGGATTTTAGTTGTTCTTTTATTAACTATGCAACCTTTCCTTCATAGGGACAGGAGACAAAGAGTTGAGTAATAGTTTCTTGATTTTCTTTACAAAGAGGACATCTATTGGGTCCATACCATCATCTTCTAAGGAAGTTATCCCAGGTCATCAATTTGTTGTTCATTGCAAGCAATAGGGTTAATTTACATCTGGGAGGAGTTTTGAGTTTCCAAAGGGGATTCCACCACCATTTCAGAGGGTTCACACTGTTATCTTCTAACTAGGATTTGTAACCCATTTTGACTGAGTAAGACCCATTATGACTGAGTAAGACCCATTATGTGGATTTTTTGACCAACAAAGAGTGTCTTCAGAGTCTCTGTCTAGTGAGATAAAATTTTCGGGAAATTGATGGACTTTATAGTCAAAAGTTTCAGAATTTTGCAAGGATTTCAATGGTGAAGTTATTTTCTTGTTTTGAGTAATGGAATTTAAGAGCATCCATTAAATTGGCAAATGTGAGTCATTTTATATGTTATTTTTGATACTTGAGATGGAGAAGGAAATTTTCATTGGATTGTATGGAACTTAAATATGAAACAAAAGTATGTAATTTGAGTTATTTTATTTTATATTGTCATATCACCATCATAAAAAAAGTTAATCCTCAGTTTATGATTTTTTGGGTTCAAAGCACACCATCAAAATTTTGCAATCACTTCAATAGATCCTAGAAATTATATGGAAACAAGTTAGATATTGCATGTATACATCTTCATAAATAAGTGGTGTCTAAATATTTTAAGATCATATTGTGTAATCATTGTTGTTGAATGTAGTGATTGGAACCATTGTTGTTGATGCTAGAATGTACCAAACCAACAACACCAACATGAACCTCAAAATAAATGTAGTGAACCTTGATAGACAAAATATAAAATATAGCCCTTAAATTTATAAATAAACCCTTAAACTTGAGAGATACCAAAATATTCACACCATAAAAAGCACAAGAATATAGAAAAGAACCCTTAAGGTAGGGTAACACCATGAAAGAAGAAGCTAAATGTCAATTAATGACAAATTGAGAAAAAAAAATTACAAATGACCTCAAATCAAAAAACAAACCTCATATTCATGATCCTTGTGAAAAATAATGCAGAACAACAAACTTGGCTTGTACTTGCACGTACTTATGTATAGTCTGTACCATCTCAGGATCTGTGCCCTGTCTCAGGATCCATGCACCTCAAAATATGTTCATATGGATGTGTGTGAGCATTGGGAACCATGCCCATTAAATAGGCCACGGTCCTAACCCACCATCCGAATTTAGTGGCAACTAAAAACTTTTTTTGACAGGAATCTCGCTAAATATGGAGTCGTTGGCTCATTGGTTAAGACCCCCTGCTAACTTGGCGGAGGTTTCGGGTTCTATTTCATTCCAAAGCATATGCGTTGGTTATATATGTTAACATTTTAAAATGGTGCTTGAAACTATATATTATATGGTATATAATATATACCATATATATATATATATATACATGGTATATATATATATATGGTATATATAATATAATATAATATATATATATATATATTAAATCCATTGGAACACTAAACTCCCCATGCAAACTTTGATAAGCCCCTTGTGGCTTGGTATGGGTCTATTGTGATAGGCACTACAACCCTCCATTTTTTGTTTGATCTTATTTACCTCCCTAAAAATGGAGTCCCCTTATCGTTTAGGCCTAAGAGAAAGCCTCGTAAGTCTTCTGCTCCATGTCAAGATTCTTTTGATAACTCACGTTTCACTTGAAAAAAAAAATTCATCAATACTTTTGTTGCAATCCAAATTTGAAGTCAGCAGAGTTAATTTAAACTCCTCCAAACAATTCGAAGGAGTTACTTCAAACTCCTTCAAACAATTTGGAAGAGTTATTTTCATTTGCTCTGCTATGCAACATTATCACAAGAGTTAGGAGAAACTCCTTCGATGTGTTCGGAGGAGTTACTTTCAAATCCTCCAAACACATCATGGGAGTTCCTCTCTCATCTTCCAAACCTATCGTAGAACTACCTCCTTGGCCCTCCAATCAAACCAACCCCAACCACCACATTTAATGCCATAAATGACCATTTGGCTATATAAACGGAACAGGTTAGGTTTACTGTTATCCGACCATTTGCAAGTGAACAAGGGAACCTAAGATTAAATGCGGAAAGCTGAAATTCATTTGAGACTCTCACCTATCCATACTCACCGTGTGGCAGCATAATCCAAGTAAGAGAACCTCACCTCTCTTCTATTCTAAGGTTAGGGTTAGGTATTTGTTTATTGCTAGTTTTTTCACCTTGTCCTAGAGTGATAGTCTTTTTCCCCGCTCATCGTTGCTTCACTCTCAACCACACCCCTCTCCCTCTCCAACATTCGTCAACCTTACACTTTTTAGAGAGCCTATTCCTTGCCACGGAATGAATGACCAGTTGGCCCCTTCTCCTTGACCGCGATATACCTTCTATGCACCCTTTCACTTAAGCACGTAGACCATGATCTAGAAGGTTCTAGGGTTTTATCACATCCCTCTAAACTCGTGGTTTTTTTCCCTGGATTACCTTGTCATTTTCACGAAAATTCCTAACTCTAAACCGAAGGCTTTCGAAGTAACTCTCCAAGCACATTGGATAAGTTATTACTAACTTCTCTAATGCGTTTAGAAAATTTAGAATTATTTTCTTCGCGCATTTTAGAATCTCTGGAAACAACTCCTCTGATCATATCATAGGAGTTACTTTCAACTCCTATGATATCATCGGAGGAGTTTCTTTTAAGTTCTCTGAACTCCTTGATACTGTAATAGTTTCTTCCGATGACATATCGAAGAAGTTGGAAACAACTCTTCTAATCTCATCAGAGGAGTTGTTACTAACTCCTTCGATGCGATCAAAGGAGTTGTCTTTAACCCTTACGATCTATATCAGAGAAGTTATTTTCTTGACCTTCGATTTTGCCTTTTTAATATGGTGCCAAGCATTTCACCCTAAAATTTCATCGAATAATTTGAGCATTATCTACTATTAACCTGACATCTACAGAAAATAGCTTGCTATGTCTCGATAATTTCAGTAACTCTTATAATTGTCCAATAATTTAGTTTCATTTCAAATAACATGCTATAAACTTATCATTTTTTCAGGTTCAAACATGGCACTGCAGAAGAAGACGACGGTGAAAGCAACAGGGGTTGAGCCATCTAGCAGTTCCCAATAAATAGTAGAGGCAGAAATTGTCGGGACTATATATGATGATTCATCAAGACTTCTAGAGAAGGGTATAGAGACCTTAAAATGGGGAGAAGTGTGTTATATGTTGAACAAGTCAAACTTATCTTTGGATGTGGGAGAGCCAGATGAAATTCAAGCATTCAAGAACATTAGAAAATTGGGAATTTTCAGGGTGGCAGCACACCCAGGGGCCTTCCCTTGCGCAGACGCTATTCCGTGGATTTTGAAGAACATAGACATAAATAGTCGATATGTTTGTAATGCAAGAAAATAACCTATAACTTCATTCAAGCCCGATGATTTGGATAAATGTTATCATATTTAAGCTAGGAACAAAAGACTAGATGGTCAACTTTTCAGGGAGTTGGAACTTACACCAAAAGATTTATTCCCCGCATGGTACAAGGCAGATAAGCAGTTCAAGTATAGTCCCAAGAATCGGTACCCCACGACCAATTTAAGGAGACCTTACTAGTATATGGTAGCCATGTTGTGCAGGTTATACGGGGATCCAAATGTAACTCATTTCCCATTATCATACATGCCCCTAATTTATTTATGTGTCGATGTGGGGGTTTCATTCAACTGGGCAGACATATTATCTAAAAATCTCAAAGTTTCCATCTCTATAGTTACACAAGAACAACCAGGAAACTTTCCCAATTTCCATATATCCTCGTATCTCTTGGACATAATGTGTACAGCCCACAAGTAACCAAATATGGGGTGGAGCTGGTTTCCTGTCAACGTCGCAATTCACATATATTGCAAAGTTATTTGGGAGCATAAATACCATACAAAATATAAAAGAATTTGCGAACACTTCCTTTCTCCCTTATATGAATTTAAATTTTTCACCTCCCCACCTTGTATGACAAAAAATGATATAGTATTCATAAGAAGGATCAGGTATTGGTATTTGATGGAGCACGGTACCTAATAAGAATATATGGTGTGATGAAACCACCCCACCTATTCCCTCAGTGTGTTCCTGACAAACTTGTGCTTCAGGAGGTAGTGTATCAAACTATCATACATGGGGTCGGAGGTGTTGATTTTTCAGTAATCTAGGCTTAAGCATGAATTCTATTCCATTTTAGTATTTTACTTAAACCATAGA
Organism: Picea sitchensis; assembly: GCA_010110895.2. NCBI lineage: Eukaryota > Viridiplantae > Streptophyta > Pinopsida > Pinales > Pinaceae > Picea > Picea sitchensis. The sequence goes on along the minus strand of SNQJ01S0006087.1, from coordinate 214,871 downwards.
CAATTTGTTGTAGCAACCAAGATCACAAGAAGAAACACCATGCAAAAGTACACAAGAAGTATCCTGGGAAACCCTTCTCAACAAGGGAAGAAAACCCAGCCAATCCTTTTTTATATTCTTCAAGAGAAAGACCTCCACCACCATAAAAACCTAACACACAAAAGGGTGCTCACAAACCCTATAAGCCTAGCTCCCAAGAGAGGTGCACACTTTTCCCAAGAACAAGTGTTTGCTGAAATTTCCAAACTCACACGTGTGATATGATTCCTCAATGGGGAATTTACCTTTATTTATATTATATTGAACCTGTCAACAAAAGTGTCTATTGGCACAACAGGGCCAACCTCAATAAATTATAATATAATTAATAATTACCATATTAATCATCGTTTACATTAATTATCTTTTACATTAAGGTGGGGTCGACATGTACCCTTTACATAACAATTAGGGTTACAGGTAAGTCTGACTCTTGAATAATATAAAAAGGTATCTAATACACCCACTAGTGCTCATCCACTAGGGGTACATCCACATGGATGTCCACGTCTCTATCTCATTGTGTCTCATAGGAGAACCACACTCACTAGTACTCAGCCACTAGGATCATGTTCACCTGTGATCATCCACAGGCACGTCCAACTCAACAGATATTATTTCCCACTGCATTACATAGGAGAGTCATCTGGAGTTCATCATCTCACCTCTATTCAGAGTAGACTAATACATCATTTCATCTTTGTCTCAAAACGATGCACCCAACTCATGGGAATTCACACATTCACATGTGCTCAGCCAGAGGCACATCTAACTCAACAGATCTTCTTTCTCACTGCATTACACAGAAGAATCATCTGGAGTTCATCTCAACTCTCTGTAAGGAGGAGGCCAGCACAACGTTCCAGTTCTGTCTTAGATAGGAACCACACACCCATATCAGGGGCTCTTTCTCAGTTCTGTGTCATGGATGATGTCTCACGCAATTGTAATCATCAACAGGAGGATTTCTATAAAAATCAAAGAAAGCAATTTGACGTCCACTACCTTTATACATTGGAAACTATTTCTTTGAGAACACCAAGCAAGCTCAAACATAAGTGGACATCTTACTTTCCTACCACTTTGGAGATGAAATATTCATGAGGCACAACCCTAAGAATATTGTTAAAGAGCACTTCAATAGCATGAGGCTCTCGTATAAATACACCACTAAATTCTGGGAAGAAGAGGGCGTGCATCAATATGCCAGAACTTACGATGAAGTCATTTTCAACAGGTATGGCCAGCCAAAAGGAAGGGTCCTTGATGAAGAAGAAACAAGAGAGGCAGCTAGAAAAGAGGAAGAACAAGATGAAGTTGAGAGATCTTCTCCCATATCTGTCTCAACTCATTTAGGTTCCACTGAAGAGGAGTAAGAAGAGCCAGCAGATAAAAAGAGAAGAGACAAAGAGAAGGTGTTGAAAAAGAAGAACGATGCTAAAAAGAAACAAAAATCGAAGCCGACAAAGCAAAAGCCAGAGAAGAAGATGAAGCGAAAACTAAAGCTAAGGTAAAAGAAAAAGTTGTCGCGGAAAAAGAAAAGGAGTTGGAAAATGTCGCAAGAGTAGCAGCAGAATTAACAGAGAAGGCAACAAAAGAAGCAGTGGATAAATTTTTTGAAGAAGAAATACAAAGGAAGAATACAAAGAACAAAGAGGATGACACACGCCTAATGGACTTGGATATCCCAGGAATGTCCACCATGGGTACAGGAGCAAAGACAACGAGCAGTGGTTTGGGTGTCAGGCCCTAGGATCCTTTTCAATCAGTCAAAGTATTAGATCTAAGAAGTTTCACATACGATAGTTAAACTGGTAGAATTGTACAAGAAAGATTTCAAAATGTGTCAGTGATAGAAGGAGCCCCTATATTAGTGCTTACTCAAGTCCCTGTCACAGGAGATGTCAGGGAAGAACATGTGGCAATAGCTAGGGAAGGTTTTTTATTTATGGATGCAGCCATAGACAATATATACTATGTCAGTAGAACGAAGAGAAGGAGGAAAGGACCAAGGAGCTAGAAGAAAGACTTCAGCAAGAAAATATCGATGAAAGAAGCCTCCTCAACTTTAAGGCCAATGCATAAAAAGTTATGAATTATTTTGAAGGTGCCATCATTGACAAGTATGCCAATATACACCTCTTCCAAAATGTGGCTGCAGTAGACATTGACCAAAACAACTTGATACACATGTAGCTAACACAATACAACACTATCTATGAAGGTATAGTTGACATTGATACCTGGATAGAGAAGAATCTTGATGCATCCCCTGAGCTATATAGACCCTCAAAATCAGCTAGAAATACAGATTTTTATGCATTAGATCATTGCCAGTAGATAGGGAAAAGAGAAGATAAAGAAGTAACCAAGGCGATGGAAATATGTTCAAGGAATCACAAATATTCCTAGGAAATGATAAGGAATGGTCATCTCCCAATATTAGATGAACTTGGGAATAATTTTGTCACAAAAGAATTGGTAAATGCAGTCCAGGACAACACAAGTAGAAGGAAATATATAGTTGAAGTGGTAACCTTTGTCTCCACCAATCTCATTGACCAACATCTGTTATATCTAGTGAAGCTTCACATTATGGTACAAGATTTCGTGACAAAATTAGAAAAGGATATGAGCACCCTTGATGACAGCATCGCCATGAATGACACAACAATGGAATAGATAACATACAGGAGAATCGAGTCACTATATAACTAGTTGGAAGTCTGGACATCTTATCTCCAAAGAAAAAGTTCACAGGGAAAGGAAAAACATTTGTTTTTCTCTCATCCTTTTCCTAACCACTTCAAAGTTCATCCTTTCTGCCACTTGTCATTAGGATAGAGAAGATGAACAGTTTTGTAACTTCCTCTTCAAGAATAAGGAAAAAGGACACATAAGAGTTACTAGTTTTTTGTATAAAATAGAATAGAAGCTCCTTGGTAAAGGAATTTTGGCTTTTCAAGCATTGTATAGACCCAAGAAATTTTTTGAGAACTTATACACTGTTAATGAATATTGAGAATCCCTCATGTCTAGCATATTATAGAATGAATTATGTGTAGAAACAGATCAAATCTTTGAACTACTTCAAGTGAAGATAACTATTGTTTCTATGGACTATAAGAATGCTTGTTTGTTGTAGACTAATTCTTATACAATCTTTGTCATTCTGCGGTCATTGATATTTATTTGAATATTTCAATGCCTTTATATTTGTGGGTTATTATAGTATACATTGTTGTGATCTAGATTAATCTGATTATATACACATGTATGCACTTGTCTCCAATCTTCCTCTTTTGTTGCAGCTAATTGTATAAAAGTTGTGTAAGATTTTAGTTTCATTATAACTCACTGGTTACTCTAGTGTGCTCATAGCTAGGATAGGTTAGCATAGATTAGTTGTCTTTACATACATGGTATTCATCTACATCTTTGCATTGCATTCTCACCATCCATCTGCCTCATCAGTACATCAGACCGTAACCAGTAAGAAAAACAAAAGACAACAATAAATGGCAGTCGGACCAAATTCTGGATGGGACTCCTAATTTAAATGGCGTATAGTCTAGTTGGGACCATATACCGAGGAGTACCCCTTGCTATTTTCAGGCAAAGTTGAACCCGTCAACAGAATTGGCAGTAGAAGGAGGGCCTCTTTTATGGCTTGTATACATGAATTAAACAATAACCAAAATCGGTCTTCAACGAGTAATCCCAACCCTCAACCTACCTTGTTTCCTCGAGTCAATTATGAACAAGAAGTTATCTATGAAGACTCAAAAGCTGATTTCGGAAGTGCTTCCAATAGTCCTAAAATACATATTGAGACCTGGTTCATCATACCACGGGAAAAACTCCTCGAAACCCGTAGAATTACATGTGCTTACACAAAGTTGCTTGGAAAACTACCTACAACCTCTGAACTCCCTAGAAGAAAAGAAACCCAGGTATAACATCCCAACACAGACCCTGATTTTTATGTTAACTCTATGGACGACCTCATTGAAACTTCTTTACAAGAAGCCCCAGTCCCCTTAAGCAGAGTTGTTTGTTTCCTCATTGAACCTGAAGAAGTGAACAACCAGAAATTTCCATAGAACAATTAATGGGAGAAAAGATGAACCACAAAGAAGTTATACCTCAATGGAGGGCCCAAGGAGCTCTCAATATGGCTGGATAGATTCATGAAATGCCAAGGAAGTTTGATAAGCTCCTCCTGAAATTCGACCCGGAAAAATACGGATCCCCGGAAGATCATGTTAATAATTTATTTTCAGTCATACATCTTCTAGGTGTCGAACACGATGACGTAGTGTGCAGGCTATTTCCTTACACTTTTTTATGAGAAAGACTCTACTTGGTACTTTATCCTACCTTCCGGATTTATTATAGACTGGGACAGTTTTGAAAGGCTCTTTATGAGAAAATTTGCGGAAATAAAAATGACTGCGTCTTTACACAATGAACTAGGAGCCATCAGAATGCACAAGAGGGAAAGGGTAAAAGACTTTAACCAAAGATTTATTAATTTCTTAATCAAGTTTCCTCATGATTTCTCTCTCACTTGGTCATTATCCATTGAATATTACACAGTTGCGTTAACCCCCTCCATAAGGATGTTTGTAAAACGATCTAACATAAATACATTAACATTAAACTTTGATGAAGTTGAGACTGTATAAAGAGAATTATTTTCATATGATCAACATCCACGTTATGAGGAAACTAAATTGGCTAGAAAGAAACCATTGTTATTATCTAAATTTCCTGATAAGAAGTCAAAAGATATTGATAATGTGGTCAAAATGGTTAAAAAGTTATCCAATGAAGTTGTGGACCTTAAAAAGAATGTTGATGAAGGATCATTGAAGCCACAAACTTTTTGTCCATTCTTTAAGAAACCAGCTAACCCACCACAACCACCTTAACCACCAAACAAGGATTTCAACTTATATAGCTTTAGTAATGATAACTTTTGTACTTATCATCAGCAAAATCACCCAAAATGAGCATGCCCTCAGTGGGTCAACTCTATGACCCTGGTGATAAACCAGTTGCTAGATCAATATAGTTTGGATGATGAAATCCATGAAAAATATTCTTCTGGTGGTGTTGATGAAGCTCCACAAGAATCGGCTATACCCTTTTGGGACTGGTGTACAGAATCAGACAATGAGCAGATTGAAGAAATCCTTGTCGAAGATACACAGGTTGTTAAAGCTACCGCTCCAAATGGTTATAACTTACGTAGACAAGGTCCACTATCTAATCCCCTTTTATTCCAAAGAAGATAGCATCCCTCTTAGGAAAACAACGCCTCCCCCCGTCCTCCCAAAATAAAGTAATGTGTTCCTATAAATACTAATAATAAAATTAGCAAAACCATTGTAGAAAACAAAGACAAAACAAGCATGACTAGTTCTGTTGGGAATAATGCAAAAAGTAACATGACACCAGATAATGAAAAAGTGATTCAAGAAAAAATTGTACAATTTAAGAACAATTCAAACTCACATGCATTGGATTATAATGTAATCGAGGACATGAAGAATATTAAGGCTAATATTTCCATGTTTGATATGTGCTCCCTTCCACAACAACATGACCTCCTACACGATGCTTTCAAACCCCATGAGACTCAGATAGAAACTATTGTTGCTACTGAAACCCTAATCTCGAAAAGTGATGCACAAGAGATACACAAAGTGGAGATAGCAACAGCTATAAATGCAGCAAGCATAGGCACCTTTTCAAAGTCTCGGGTACCAATTTTTCTGCTTACATATGAAATTTTTAATTTCAATGTACACAATTGTTTAGCATATCCGGGTGCCTCTTCCAATATCATGCCTTTTTCCATTTTCCAAAAGATAAATGTTGTTCCACAAATAACGAGAACCGGGATCATCCAATTAGATAGGACATATGTTTAAGGTAAAAGATAAACTCAGAAATGTTTTAATTAGACTATCATCCTATCCCATATTTTATCAGACTACAGGCATAGTTGTGGTAGACATACCAAAGAGTTATGGTTTTCTCTTAACCAGATATTGGTCAGCCAAAATTCAAGGTTATTTCTCTACTGATTGGTCTCATATGTGGCTTCCTCATAAAGGAAAATCTAATCAAATCCGTGTAAACAGTGAAGCACACATGAAGCACATAGTGACGGAATTGGAGGGTAAGAACGAACCCATAATCTTTGCTCATTCTGTTTTAGGGAATTACTTTTTTGAAATTGATTATGGTTGTTATGAATAACGAACTTCTGAAATACCCTTAGAATTACGATCAGGACTCTGCAGAAGAATACATAATAGTGCATGTCCAATACTAACTAACTTAGGATTTAGTTTGACTAACAAGACTAATATTGTTGACATGTGGACCATGTTCTTCAATGGCTCTAAAACACAGGATGGAGCCACAATAGGATGTGTTATAATCGACCCCAACCAAGGAATAACACTCATATCATGTGTTTAGAGTTTGAATGCACCAACAATGCCACTGAATATGAATCCTTAGTTCAGGACCTTAAAAAATTCATTGACCTTCAAGTAAAATATCTTAAAGTGTATGGTGATTCTGAGATCATTGTTCGACAGGTAAGAAAAAGTATTTATTGCATGTCTCTGCATCTAAAGGATTACCAAAAAGAGGTATGGAATCTTCTTTATTCATTTGATGCATTTAATATTAATTCTATACCTCATGATCAAAATATAGATGTAGGTATTTTGGCCAATGTAACATCTAGGTTTATGCCTCGTGATGATGATTTTTCGATTGAAATGATTTTTAGGCCCTCCATACCAGACATTGTCATGACTTGGAGAGTGTTTGACGACGATTCTCAGATCATCAACTTTCTTACTAGTTCAAACACATTCCATGATTCAGTGATCGATGATGAGGTACATCAACAAGAGTTGCAAACTTATCGAGAAGAAACTAACAAGGCAAAAAAATATTGTGTTCTGAATAACGTTTTGACTCTTGAAAGATTATTTGATTTAAAATCCAAGTTCAGGAGGCCAGCCAATCCAAATACCAACAGCTCCACTATGATGCATTTCTTGGTCAATTTGGGAACATTTGAACAGCCTAAATATGTCAACCTAGGCACCTGTTGTTCAGATTCAGAAAAGTACACATTCACAGAGTTATTCAAGAAGTATCGAGAGGTTTTTTCCTGAACGTATGATGACTTGAAGACGTATGATACATGGATTATCCAACATGTGATCCCCATCAAAGAAAGGATCAAGTCATTCCAGTAGAATCTTAGAAATATGCATCTGACTCCCGAACCTCTGATTCATAAAGAACTCAAGAAATTATTAGATGCTCGAATCATTTTCAAAGTGAGACATTCAACTTTGGTCTCTAATATGGTGCCCATAAGAAAAAAGTCAGGAGAAATAAGAATCTATGTAGATTTATGGAATCTCAACCGCGTTTCCGACAAAGATAACTACCAAGTTCCTCCAATGGAACAAATCCTACAACTCGTCTCTGGATCTCAGCTATTCTCTCTATTAGACGAATTTTCGGGATACAATCAGGTTCTCGTGGCAGAACCAGACCGATTAAAAACCACTTTCCGAACTAAATGGGGAACTTATTCTTATAAAAGGATGTCCTTTGTTCTTATGAACGCAAGAGATACCTTTCAAAGGGAAATGGACATTTCTTTCAAAGGATTAATCGGTCAAAGCGTGGTGGTTTACCTTGATGGCGTCATTGTTTATTCTAAAAAAAAAAAAATACCACCCAAAACATCTGAGACAGATTTTTGAACGGTGCAGAAAATATGGGATATCTCTTAATCCAAAGAAAACCATATTCATTGTTTTTGAAGGTATTTTATTCAGACACTTTATTTCTAAAGACGGAATTTTGGTGGATCCAGAAAGAACCAAATCCATTCTACAAATTGCTCCACCGCACAACAAGAAGTCCATGCAATCATTCTTCAGAAGAATCAATTTCATAAGAAGATTTGTTTCAGATTTTTTTGAAATTGTGAAACCATTGCAAAACATGATTAAAAATATGTGTAGCTCAAATGGACATCATTGGAGAAGGAAGCATTTGAAAGCATTAAAACCGCTATAGCCAATGCACCATCTCTTCGGAGTCCTGATTTCTCCAAAGATTTCATGCTATACACACTTGCATCTGATAACTCGTTAGTAGCAATGCTCATGCAAAAGGATGGGCAAGGAGATGAATACCCTATCGCATTTATGAGCATTGGGTTACAAGGCGTTGAACTGAATTATCCATCGGTGGACCAGCAAGCCTTTGTTGTCCATAAAGAAATCAAACAGTTCAAACCTTATATCCTAAAAAATCACACTAAAGTCATTGTCTCACACCCAGAAGTAAGGTCTATGTTTGTTCAAAAGGAAATGGGTGAAAGATGAGGGAATTGGATGACATCTCTACAAGAGTATGACCTTGAATTCAAACCAGCGAATATTGTGAAAGGTCAAGGCTTGTGTAAATTATTTACACAAGGAGATGACGTTGAAGAACAAGAGCAGGATGGTTGGAAAAATGAGCCTATAATGTATACTCAATAGGTTCCATGTGTCCCAACCATTGAAGGATCGTGTTACAATGATCTTAAATACTATCTGCAATATGGCACTACTCTGAACCATCTCAATGTTAAGAAAAAAAGAGTGCTACGGATGAAATCTTTAAGTATCAGTTGTTACATGGTATCTTGTTCATAAATAATTACGACGGAGTGTTACTTAGATGCCTCAAAAGACAAGATGCTAATAATTTACAGAAATATATGCATGATGGACCGTGTGGTGGTCATTTTTCGGGAGACACAATGGCCCACAAAGTGTTGAGAGTAGGATACTACTGGCCCACACTCTTCAATAATGCTCATTAATACTCAAGGAGTTGTGAATCATGTCAAAAGGATGCGGGGAGGGAATGTAAAGTTGTTCTTCCCTACATCCTGTAGCAGTGCAAGAACCCTTCGAGCAGTGGGGCCTAGATATCACTAGTGAGATAAATCCTCATTTTTCCAAGAAACAAAGGTATATTATGACCACTACTGATTATTTCACATGTTGGATTGAAGCAATCCCTTTAGTCAAAGTTAATGAGGAAGTAGTAATAAATTTTCTCGAACAACACATTATCACAAGGTTTGGAATTCCTAACTCGTTAGTATTTGATAATGCTACTTACTTCTCATCCTTTAAATTATCTGAGTATGTATTGGAAAGAGGGATTATTTTAAAATACTCAGCCAAATAATATCCCCAAGGAAATGGCTTAGAAGAATCTACGAACAAGAACATCATATGTATCCTTAAACGAACTGTAGTTGATCACCAGAGAAATTGGCACAATGCATTACAAAATTCTCTTTGGGCAAATCATGTCACGCCCAAAGATTCTATAGTAACTTCACCTTACTTTCTTATGTATGTGAAAGAATTTGTTCTACCCTTGAACATCTACCTACCTTCCCTCCAACTTACAGAACATTCTCAAGGAAGATAATTCCCTGTCATCCAAAGTCGTATCGATACCTTGTTGAACCTTAAATAAATATGTGACAATAGCAAAAGCAAGTTTGAATCTCACCAGCAAACAGTAAAACGTTGGTTTGATAAGAAGTATGCAAGTGAGAAAGAGTTCCAAGTTGGGGGCTTAGTTCTAAAATGGGAAAATCCACATGAAGATAAAGGGAAACATTTGAAATTTTAACACCTTTGTCTTGGTCCCTACCTTGTTAAATAAACAATTGGCCAAGGCACTTTTCAATTATAGAACCTTCAGGGAGAATTCGACTCTCTCCTTGTAAACGACCAAGTCTTGAAGCACTATATCAGTTAGCCATTGAGGTTGTTGATCACTTGTACATAAATAAATCTTGATTCTATTATTCATTTGATTTTACTTCTTTAGTTAGGTTGGTTTTCTTAATATGTTTGATTACTAGCATTTTCCTTTATTCTTCTTGATGACTGCCTTTGTAATTTTGAAGTTCTCACAACTTATCACAAGTCACATGTCTAAACGTAGCACATCTAGTGCAGATAGCCTAAACATCTATGTAATACGATGTCAAATCTACATATCCCTCCAGACATGTAAGCCCTTTGCGCACTATCACAAATCAATATCTGGTGTGGGAACATAGCTTATCAATACGAAGAGACACTGAGAAAACAAAGATCCAAGAGACTACGCTTAACAACTGATTTCGATATTATACGAGCTAAACAAAAATGATCTAGATGAAATGTTCGTTGTAGACTAGGAATCCCGACTCAGGAAATTTTCTCATCCATCATCAAATTATCATATCTCACCATCAAAAGTGCCATCCCTAGTGCCTTTAAAGGTTAACTGGAATCCCCCCATCCACCCATCTCTCTAAATAAAAGAGAATAAAATATTATAAAAGGTAAATGCTTGGGGAAAGGATTTCCATATCACATGGGACATGCAAGTATCTTCGTCAGGGCTATGGATGTTCGCTGGCAGTGGAGCAAGGCTTGTGACACTAAGGTGACTCTGTCAGGGCTATGGATTCTCGCTAGTAGTTGAGAGACACCATAGAAATGAACTATGACTTGTATTCTCAGCATTCTTGATATTTTTTTTCTATTATACTACCTACATCTTCCTTTCTAGCCATTTACCATGTGATTGGATATCAATTTGAAACCAAATATGTTAATTCGGAAAGATCTCACCCTTATTTGAACCACCTCGGTCTTTTCAATATGCAAGTTATGGGACCTATCTTTTCTTTCTTATGATTTTGTATGACGAATAATTCTTCCTAAATTGTGTGTAGACACCATCTTGCAGAGATCCAAGGCTTCGCCTAGTGTGTCGCCATTTGTTGTGACATGCACTACAACCCTCCATTTTTCGTTTGATCTTGTTTACCTCCCTAAAAATGGAGCCCCCTTATCTTTTGAGCCTAAGATAAATCCTCATAAGTCTCCCTCTCCATATCAAGATTCTTTTGATAACTCACGTTTCACTTGAAAAAATAAAATTCATCAATACTTGGTGTTGCAATCCAAATTTAAAGTCACTTGAGTTAATTCAAACTCCTCCGAACAAGTATTAGATCAGTCGAAGTATTAGATCTAGGATGTTTCACATACGATAGTAAAACTGGTAGAATTCTGCAAAAAAAGAGTTAAAAAGGTGTCAGTGACATAAGGAGCCCATATATCAGTGGTTACTCATGTTCCTGTCATAGGAGATGTCAGGGAAGACCATGTGGAAACATCTAGGGAAGTTTTTTCATTTATGGATGCAACCATTGACAATATACAAATTTTATGCTAGTAGAACGAAGAGAAGGATTATAGGATCAAGGAGCTAGAAGAAAGACTTTAGCAAGTAAAGATCGATGAAAGAAGCCTCCTCAACTTTAAGTCCAACGCGTAACAAGTTAGGAATAATTTGGAAGGTTCCATCATTGACATGTATGAAAATCTACACCTCTTCCAAAATGTGGTTGCAATAGTCATTGACCAAAACAACCAAATACAAATGTAGTTGACACAATACAACATTATCCATGAAGGTATAGCTGACATTGATACCTGGATAGCAGAGAATCTCGATGCACCTCCTGAGATATATATACCCTCAAAATCATCTATAAAGACATATATGTACGCATTATATCATTGTCAGTAGATAGGGAAAATAGCATATAAAGAAGTAACCAAGGCGATGGAAATATGTTCAAGGACTCACAAAGATGCCCAGGAACTGATAAGGAATGGTCGCCTCCCAAGATTAGATGAACTTGGGAAGAATTTGGTCAAATAAGAATTGGTTAATGCAGTCCAGGACAACATGAGTCAAAGGAAACAGATAGTCGAAGCGGTAGCCTTTGTCTTCATCGATCTCATTGACCAACATCTGCTACATCCAGTGAAGCTTCACACTATGTTACAAGATTTCATGACAAAATTAGAAAAGGATATGGGTGCCCTTTATGAAAACATCACCATGAAAAAAGAAACACTGGAACAACTAACATACAGGATAATTGAGTCACTATATAACCAGTTGGAAGTTTGGACAACCTATCTCCAAATCCAAAGTTCATAGGGAAAGGACAAAACAACTATTTTTCTCTCGTCCTTTTCCTAACCACTTCAAATTTTTCCCTTTCTACCACTTATCATTAGGATAGAGAATATGAGCAGTTTTTTAACTGCCTCTTCAAGAAGATGGTGAAAGGACACATAGGAGTTACTATCTTTTCGTATAAAATAGGATAGAAGCTCCTTGGTAAAGGACTTTTGGCTTTTCAAGCATTGTATAGACCCAAGAAATTTTTCGAGAACTTATACATTGTTAATGAATATTGAAAATCCCTCAGGGCCAACATACTATAGAATTGATTATGTGTAGAAATGTATCGGAGATTTGAACTACTTCAAGTGAAGATAACTATTGCTTATATAGACTATAAGAATGCTTGTTTGTTGAAATTAAAGCAACAAAACATGCATTGAAAGCCTGCGTTAAAAATCCCATTAAAACTCCACTTAGTCACAGAGATCAGGTTGTTCAACAGTTATCAGAATTGCAAGTTGAATTGGAGATCAAAGACATCCTCAATTCAAATTTAGAGAAAGAACAAGTTGCCCAAAGCAAAAATTTCTGTGCATTTTGCCTTGAAGAAGAGTATTGGAGGCTTAAGTCCTGAAGCTTGTGGCTAAAAGCTGGAGACCGAAACACTACTTTCTTCCATCGGAATTTCTAAACTCATCTCTCCCGAAATCACATTTTTGGAATTGCCTCATCAGATGGATTGATCCACAAAGGGTTTGATCAGCTCGAGGTCGTAGCAGAAACTCACTTCAAGAGACTTTACAAGGAAGAAGGCTCTGGCTGTGATAAGGTTATCATAGATTTCCTCTCACACATCCCCTCTCTTGTAAGGAGGAATGACAATTCATCCCTCATGAAACCATTTTATGAAGAAGAAATCTACAATGTCATCTGGTCCATGGAGCCTGACAAACCCCCAGGACCTGACGGATTCACAATACATTTTTATAGAGCTTGCTAGGACATAATAAAGATGGATATGTTGAGGATGATTAAATATTTTCACCAAAGAGATAAAGTAGGAGGTATCACTAACTCCAACTTCCTTTCTTTAATCCCCAAAGAATTTAATCTGTGCTCCTTTGAAAGATTCAGGCCTATCTCGCTTTGCAACACTTCTTATAAAATTTGGTCCAAGCTTTTAGGAAATAGAATCAAGCCCCTGCTAGAGAATCTCATTTCCCCCATGCAAGGTGGGTTTTTCAAAGTGAGACATATTCTCAACAATGTTATACAGGTCCAAGAAGCCATACACTCCAGTCACCAACGAAAGGAGCAAGGGATGATGATAAAGCTCGACATGGAAAATGATTTCGACCGGGTAAATCTCTCATTCCTTTACAAAGTTCTCCTTTCTTTTGGGTTTTTCTTTGACTTCGTTAACTTGATAAAAGCATGCACTAAAAATCCAAGGATATCCCCTCTAGTAAATGGCAGACTGACAAACTATTTTCAGGCCTCGAGGGGATTAAGGAAAGGCTGCCCTCTTTCCCTCTTCTTGTATATATTGATGGTTGATACTCTAAGCATGAAGTTGACTGTTGAAAAGAGGACTAGCTCAGTCCTAGGCATTAGGCAGATGAAGGGTATTGACCCAAACAATCATTCCCTCTTTGCAGATGACTCCCTCATGCTGGGTGGAGCCTCAGTAAAAATTGCAAAAAACTTCAACGAGATTCTCCAAAGCTTCTGCAACATCTCTGGTGTGCTCATAAATAAAAGTAAAAGTGAAGTGTGTGGGTGGAATACATAACAATAAACAATACAAATAATATCCCTTCACCTGGGGTTTCTGGGCTATGCTACTTGGGAAAAAATAAAGTATCTAGGACTCCCCTTAACCCTAGGCCCCAACAAAGCTGCTCTGTGGGAAGAAATTATAAGAAAATTCAAAGCTAAAATCTCATCTTGGGGAGGATAGTGGCTCACCAATGTTGGGAAACTCACCCTCATAAAATTAGTCTTTTCCTCCCTACTAACCTATCAGGATTCCTTTATCTTGGCCCCGAAGATGATCACGATCCAGATCACAAAGATGATTAGAGACTTCCTCTGGCATGGAGGTAAAGGCAACCAAAATAAATACCACTTGATCAGTTGGAAAACTGTCAAATGCCCCTATGTTGAAGGTGGCCTACAGGTAAGAGACCTTGAGCTTGCAAACTTATCATTGGGAGGAAAAATCATATGGAATCTATATGCAAACCACAGAAATCCTGTAAGAAACCTCTTAAAAAAAAAAAATCTCAATGGTACCTCTATGAGAAACCTCCAGGCAGCGAACACCCCCAAAGGAACCTCAATCTGGAATCTCTACAAGCGTGGTCTAGAACCCTTCCAGAATCATTTATTTCGAATCCCGAGGAATGGGAAAAAAGCAATGCAAAGGCAAGACAACATTATGGGAAACTCCCCCCTCTCTGATTCAGACGGCCTCAAAGAAATCCGAGCGTGGCTATCTCAGTGTGGCATCATTAAAATCGTAGACATCTCTACATGGGATGATTCAGGAAGATGGAAAAGATGGGATCTACCGGATGTCCCAAATCAAATGCATTTTCAAAAATCCCTCCTCCTGGCAGTGTTGATGGACTGTGCACCTGTACATGTCCTCTCAAGGGATAAATGGGGATGGGGAAAATCCAGTTTCTACTCAGTATCTCAAGTGTTGATATTGAGAGGGGGGTGAATCAGTATCAAGTACAATTTAAAACCTTTTTCAACTTATACTTAAACCATTCAACTATATCCAATGAGAAATGAACAATAGTATAAGAGTTACACCAATACACCACAATACACCATGC
>SNQJ01S0006087.1:161894-183878 GCA_010110895.2 Picea sitchensis | reverse complement strand
AAGTCTTCTAGGGTTATTAGCCAACTCATTAGGGTTTCTTCTTGCTTCCCGGAGTATTCTATCCTCGTCAAGTTTACACATGGAGGTAAATACCTCCCGCAGATACCATAATATCAACACTCCCTCCTAGCTAGGGAGGTATTACAGGTAATGGTCTTGAGCACAAACATACCATTCACCCAGTAGCATCAACATAGTCGTCTAGACTATCTCATGATTAGATCATGAGCACCATCATCACTATCAGTGTCATCAGTTGCATCATCTCTCGGAACCATACTCTATCTAATTAATCACACATGATGCTCACTCCACAGAGTGATACAAGAGCCATTCTTCTAATCTAGAAGAGTAAATTCTCTGAACCATTTTCTGTATGGAAAATCTTTGTCCTCTGATTATCCATCTAACTGATAATCATTTCCAATACTACTTATAGTCTTCAAGGAAATCGAAACAAAATAGAACACAACTGTGTCTATTCATAGTAGTACATAACTACAATCCAGTGGTACACTACCACACCAAGTAACACACAAGTACTTGATCAGCAACGTATAGTCACGAACAGTGGAACACATCCATCACAGTAGTATACATCTATTGTCATACAATCTTCATAACAATCATCTGATATCAAATTGCACAGAAATAATGTTATGATATAAACTGAATCATCTGGGCCAATATTTCACTCACATCTGTGAGATCTAAAAGAATATCTGCCCTCAGAGTAGAACAATGAGATATTTGGACTATTCTTCTCAAGCAAGGAAGAATAATTGTCTTGTCTTATGAACCTGGACCATTCCCCACCCTAGACCATTCTTCCTACACTAATCAAAGTGCACCCTGGAGAGAATGTATAAACCCTAAGGAATGCTTATCCCTGATTGCTGAGCATGAACCATTCCCCACCTTGGGCCATTCATCCTACACTAATCAAAGTGCACCCTGGAGAGAATGTATAAACCCTAAGGAATGACTATCTGGACCATTTCCTCTGTTAACCACAAGAGGAAAAGACTGTCCTATACCAACCTCCAAAACAGACCATTCCTCATGTTAACCACAATGAGAAATCATTGTCTGGCGAGGCGGGTCAGTCTTCTTGAGTAACCCTCAAGAAGAGAGACTGCCCTAGACCACTCCCCATGTTAACCACAATGGGAATTCATTGTCTATGATACATCAACAATCTGGACCATTTCCCATGTTAACCACAATGAGAAATCGTTGTCCGTCAAAAATCTCAATCCACTTTCTGAACTGGAAAGGAAACTGCTCATCCTAGACCATTTTTTGAACTGAAAAATGATTGTCCATAAATCAATACATATCAGTGCTCCCTCCCAACCTGGGAGTCATCTCTTCCTTTTTCAATAAGGAAGTCGTCTCCACAAGCTCCAGCTTGAGTACACAAACTCTTTTATCTTGGACAAAAGATTTATCAAGATGTATTTTTATATGCTCATCTGTGGAGATATGTATTGGAGAACCTCTTTCTCCTTTTTGAACTTCATCATGAATAATGTAATGCTTGATTTCAAATGTACTTCATTCTAGAGCACTGGTCTTCTTTGAAGGCTTCATGTAGCTATGATTAATAAAATATATCATTGTTGGAAAACTGGAACATATCCATGTGGCACTTCTTTTGTCATCGTGAGATTTGATCTTCAGAGTAATCATCTTAATACAATATCTTGTTATAGTAAATCTTCACCATGCTTTTTCTGTGCACTGGAGGTTCTCCACCAAGTAATTTTCTTCCATCTGCATACAAGGGTCTCTTTCTAGTATGCCTCAAAGTCTTGAGATTGCTCTTCATATTCTCTTTTCTCAATTGCTCCGGAGAACATTCTTTGCATTTATCTGATGTAGAACTCCAACTCATGGATATTGACTCATGTAAATATATGTTTGGTTTACCGAAATGAGTAATCATCATAGTCTTCTCCCTCCATCTAGGAGAACCTCTAGTTCTGGATCTTGCAATGATTTCGTTCATAAGTCTTCCATACACTGTTCTTCATCACAATTTTCAGTTTCTCTACTTGATTTCTTTTAGTGAATTCATGTCAGGCTGGTAATCTTGTGATATAATGACTGGTTGTTCTGGCTTCTCTTGTTTCTTGGAATCTTCATGTTCTTCCTCATGTTTTTCCTTTAGCTCGTGTGTCCATGGAGTTTCTTATAGATTCCATGCCCTAAATATTTCACTTCTTTCTTTTATCATAGGATCACAGATCTAGATGGACAACCAGGGATACTTTAAGGCTTTTCTTCGAAGAGGTCTTCTTCTGCGGTTGAACTAAACACGTATTTTCTTTCATGGCTGCTACCATACTTCATCATTTTTAATGGATCATAGGATTATCTCCCTCCTAATCCTTGCTTCATGTATGAGTGCATATAATCGGCTCCCTCCGTCTAATAGAGTCCATGCTTTCGTCTGCATCCTTATTGTCTTCTGCAATATATAATTGGCTCTCTCTGTCTAACAGAGTCCATGCTTTTGTCTTGTTGTCTTCTACAAAATGTTATAAGCCTTTCTCTGACTTCTTTCTGTATTTGCTTCTTCTAAGTCTCTTCATGATCGATTCAACATATTTCATCCTTTCATGTGTATTATCTAATGATATCAATCCTTATCTTATTGTTCTTCCACATGTATAGTTCTTCTTGGAATACATTATCTTCTAGGAGACAGATATACAAGATATGTACAGAGACGATGCAAATAAGATATGTACAAGAAATAAGAAGAGTATTGTTACCTTCAGAAGAAGAAGTCTCTTTCATCCTGCTTAGTCTTCTTTGTAGGTTATTTTTCCTCGGCAACTGATGCTTCATGTTTCTCCTTCCCTTTCTTTAGCTCGGGACAATGATTCTTGTAGTGAACATACTTTCGACAATTGAAGCATTGTATTTTTGAAATGTCTTTCTCTTGATTTGGCTTCCTCCTTGAGCCAAACTTCCTTTTGTTCCTGAAATTCTTGAATCTTGTTGTGAAGCCCTGATCATCGTACTTATTTTGGGGTTTCTCTTTTGTATTGATCTTGGATTCTTCTTGAGCACAGCAAGTCCAAAGTTCTTCAAATGTAGGATACTCCTTTCTTGTGTTCATGCTTACGGCAAATGCATCCCACATCTTGGGAAGACCATTGAGTACTATGTTTACCAATTCCTTCTTTGAAATGATCTCTTCAATAGCTTGTATTTGATATCTTAACTGGGAGATCTTCACAAAGTATGATGTTATGTTGTCCTCATCATTCATCTTCATGTCACGGAGCTCATTCTTTAGACTCATAACTTATCCAATGTTTTTGACCGAGAAGAGATTTGTTAGGGCATCGTACATATTCTTCGATGAGTCAAGATGGGAGATGTAGGGTATCAAGTGGTATTTTATAGATTCCACTATGATATTCATGGCATTGATGTCACCGTCTTTGAACTTCTCCATAACTGCAACGTTCTATGGTTCCTTCTCTTTTCCTTCTTCAAACTCTGGTTCCACGATCTTTCCTTTCACGATATCCATCACTTTATTTTTGTCAAGGATGAGGTCAATTCTTGTCTTCCACGCTCTGAAGTTTAGAGGCTCCATATAACTTGTTCTCTGACTTCATAGAATAAGTCATGGCTGCTTTGACTTGGTCAAACCCTAGATTTGACCACAAACTCAAACTTGATGTCTTGGCTTGCTGAGAGTACCAGGAGATGCACTAGGCTAGGGCGCACTGATTTGTCCAGAGATTAGGTCAATCTCTTCACTTAAGGTTTCTCAACAAGAGGATTAGGGTTTTTGCAACTGCACCTGCTAGTAACCCTAGCGGAAATTCTTTGGTGACTACTCTTGCTAGAAACCCTAGCGGCAATTCTTCAACAAGATTAATATCCTTCTAGCTATGTTTCCTTCCAGTGGTTAGACTGAATGAAGGAGGTGTGGGTCAATAACCTGTTAGAATATAATGGATGTGCTCATTTTACCATTGACAATATCTCTATTTTCACCCAACCATAGGTTGAAGCCACCCTCCGAGCACCTTAACCTTGACAGAGAATCGCTCTGAAAGCGAACCCTAGGCTAGATATCCAAACAAAGGGTAGCGCACCTTTCCCCAAGGATAGCAGATCAGATAGTCCAAACCCTAGCCAAGAGATATTCCACGACAAACGTGATCTACTAGCTACAACAGCTACAATGGAAGCTCTCCTCAAACCTGTGCACAAGAATGGGCACTACAGTGCGCACAGGTTGTTGCTCTGCAATTCTGAGACTGCCTACCAGAATGAGAACTGGCCTCTTGTATTTATACTAATTCTAGCTAACTGCCTAGGCCGACTTCTCATTCTGGGTATCTGTATGTTCAATATATATTATTAGTTCTAGTCGAATTATTCTCTTGGAGGCTAATAACCTAATATAAATTATCTTCTTGAGCCGACAAGTCTTATAGGGTTATTAGCCAACTCATTAGGGTTTCTTCTTGCTTCCTGGAGTATTCTATCCTCATCAGGTTTACACGTGGAGGTAAATACCTCCTGCAACTACCATAATATCAACAGAAAGTGCATTGAAGTCTAGGCCAATTTTCTCCTAACCAACATTCCAAGCATAGATTCCTTTGCCTTATAATTTTCCTTTCAGTAATATTTAATTTTTATTTAATTTATGATCTTTATGCTATTTACAATTTAACACTTTATACATCTGAAGTAACAAAATTAAATTAATAAAGGAAATGCAAATAAATCAAAAATAAAAAGGCAATGCTTTTGTTTTATTTTAACAAAAAAAAGTAACTAAAGCAAAGTTTGCTAAAAGCTAGAGAAAGTTAATAAACTATATTAGTTTTAAAATAATTTAATTACATGAAAAGTTTATTACCTAACATTAGTTTTTTTTCCAATAAAAAATTATCTCAAATTTATATAGAGTATAAATTCGTTTACAAATGCAGAAGAAAGATCTGTAATAAAGAAGAGTAAAAAATCGTCCAAAGTACAAGGAATAGACAGTTTCAAGTATAAACACCAGTGGCTCATAAAATCTGTTCAAACAAAATAGTGCAGCTTGTTAATGTAAGAGGCAGGGAATTATGTGCATGGAGCTTGTGATCTACAATCATTCCACAAGGATCTCGCCCTACTCACATTTCAAATATGTTAAGGAACGAAAGAGGTCTTTCTTTCCCATTGTCCCAGTGGTAAACCGAAATCCTACCTTCGATTTCATTTAGCGCCCTCTTTGTGAGTGAGTCGGCCTCTTTATTGTGGTCCCTATAAATGTGTTGGAAACTAATGTCTTTAAAGTTTTTTGTCAAATCCTTTGTTTTTTGTTTCCAGCAATCGATGTCCATTGCTTGGAGGTTACCTTTTTTATTAATCCAGTCGATAATTACTTTCGAATCCCCAAGTATTTGTAATTTGGTGATCGACCAGATTGTTGCCAGAGTGAGAGTCGCCCATAAGCCCATGAGTTCATCTTTTGTATTTGATCCCGATCCGTAGTTAATGAACCACTTGGTAATCCTCGACGAATGGGTCTTGAAAATACTGCCTGTTCTGCAACATAAACCATTTGACGATGTTGCACCATCAAAACAAGCTAGGGTGTAACCCTCAGCCTGTGAAATCTCACAAACTTTGTTTGGGAAGACTTTTTGAGTGGTCGGCTGCCAGGAGAAAGAATCCATAATCCTATGAACAACAGATAAAAGACAAGGGGAGCGATCTTCAAAAATAACCTTGTTTCTCTCAATCCATAAATGCCAGCAAGAGAGGGCAGCCAAACTGACAGATTTTTTAAATGACCACACAATGAAACAATCTGAGACTGTGGAGCCATTCCACTGTAGATTTAAAGAAAAAAGGTTATTCAGGTGTTGTCAAACTGCCTTTGTGAAATTGCAATGGATTAAAAGATGATGAATGTCTTATGAGGATAAATTGCAGAGTTTACACACCCCCGAGCCTTCCCAGCCTTTCTTCTGGAGCGCCTCCCAAGTATGGACTTTTTATTTTGTTGATAGCCAAATGAAAAGTTTTATTTTGAGTGGAATGGGCCACTTCCATGAGTTTTGAATCCAAAAGTTGTCAAAGCAGTAACCCAGCGGTTGGAGAAGAGTTAAATAAATGTTTTTAATGGAAATGTCCCCCGATGCATCTCCTCTTGCCCACAGAAGTAAATCTGACTCGTTTTTTAGAGAAATACTAGGGCTTCTTAGAGATTTTGTAAAGAGGTTCCATTCGATGGAAGCCTCACCGCTTAATCATATCGTCTCACTACTCAGCTATTTATCCGGAAAAGGGAAGACACACATTGGGTCTCTCACTTGAGCCAGCCACACAAAATTTAATGAATTTAAATGTGATTGCAGAGTTTCTGAGAGGATGGATCGATCCTCCATCCCAGCGATCTTGTCCCTACCAATTGAAATAGAAAAACTTGAACCGGGCCTCCACCTCAGCCAATGAAGGATCACAAAGAGCGATTTTGTCAGACCCTTCCAGAAATTGGATGCTTGTTGCTGGAAGTGTGAAGACTTTTGAATCCAATCGAAAAAATGGCAGTTTACCCAAATATTTATCAACAATTATTCGATGCCAAATGATATCATGAGTAAATGCTCTCCATAGAGAGTTTTCCAGAAGATCTGTGTTGAAGAGTGGGATATTTTTTAGCCCCCAACCACCTGCCCTTATTGGTCTTGACAGGATATCCCAACTGCACAAATGGAAATGGTGTTTTTCGTTTTGCCCGCTCCACAGGAAAGCTTGCGTAGTTTTGACAGGATATTACAGGGAATCCGCTCCAAAGACATCCAGAAGATAGAAAGACTTTCTAACACTATTTTGACCAAGACAAATTGCCCTCCCAGAGACATCCACTTATTGCACCAAAGCCCTATTTTTCTTTCACATTTTTTCACCAGTCAGCACCAATCTTCAGACTTAGAAGCACCAAGTTTTAAATGATAACTGAGGTACTTGAATCCTCGACTCAAATCAACGAAGGTGAAGGGAATGGATGCTTTTAGAAATATGAGTTTGGCTTCTTCAAGCCCCCAATAATGAGCAGTGGAATTTGTAAAATTAATACAGAGACCCGAATCAGAACAAAAATCATGAAGAATGTCCAGGATCACTATCCACTCCGAAGGATCATCCTTTGACATTAAGAGAACATCATCAACAAACATTAGATGAACAATTTTAAAAAACTTTGAAACCTTTATACCCGAGATAAGATGATCAAAGATGATTTTAGATAACAACAAATTGAGCCCTTCCATTATCAAGATGAACAGGTACGGGGAAAGTGGGCATCCCTAGTAGAGCCCCCTCTCACTCTTGAAAAACATTGTTGCCTTGCCATTTATCAACACTACAAAATTTGCGCTAGATACACAGGACATTACCCAATCAGCTATCTTAAATCCAAAGCCCACTGTAAGCAATATCAGCCTTAAGTACTCCCAATCAATGTTGTCAAAATATTTTTTAAGATCCAACTTCAGAACCAGGGACTTTGTATTCTTATTTTTTATGTTGTGTAGGCTTTCATGGGCCACTCCGATGGCATCATGAATACTTTTGCCCTTCAGGAACCCCAGTTGTTCTGTAGAGAGACACCTTTCTAAAATCGGTTTGATTCGATTAGCAAGAATTTTTGAAATTACCTTATAAATAAGATTACAAAGAGAGATTGGGCGATAGTCGTTCAAAGAAGCCGAGTTATTTTCCTTTGGGATCAAAGCCAGGAATGTGGAATTTAAGCTTCCAAAAATATTACCTTTTTTTCGTGAATCCTCCACCATCTGAAGAAGGTCGTCTCCCACAAGATCAAAGAAGAAAATGAAGAACTCTGACGTCCACCCATCAGGGCCTAGACTTCTCTCTTTTTTGTAGTGTTCCATAACCGCTTTTAATTCCAGCAAAGTGACAGGTTTATAGATATCGATAGCTTCCTCCTCAATTACCATTGTGGGGTAGAGGCTAGAGATATTTATAACCTCAGTTGGGTTGGGTCTATATTTTTCTTTGAAGAACTATTCGAAATGGAAAATCACTTCCTCTTTGATCTCTTCCTGACCTATTAGGATGTTTCTGTTTTCTTTTGTAATCACCCAAATATGATTTATGTTTCTGTTAAAACTAGCCACCTTGTGGAAGAATTTTGAGTTTGTATCTCCACTTTTTAACCACGTTGCTCTACTACGCAACCTCCAGCTATTATCCTCCCCACGAAGTAGTGTGTTTCTGCTACATTCCACCTTGTTGAGGCACCCGATCTCCTCCACGAATAAGGTGGTTAAGGCGGACTTTTGTATGAGCAGGTTGATTTCGAGTTCCATCTTACTCATCAAAGAAGTTTATTTCGCCTTTAAGTCTTTGAAACAAGACTTAGTTTTTGATTTGAGTTCCTTTAATTTCCACACAACATGCAATTGAGGGTTATCTTCCCGCAGAAAACATGGATCCTTCCAGACACTATGTACTAACTTTATGTAATCAGAATACGATAGCTAGTGAACATTGAACTTGAAAGGAAATGCTTTGTACAATGGAGGGCTTTCTAGTTGAAATAGTATGGGGGCGTGATCAGAGAAAAAAGGAAAATCCACCCAAGATCTAGATAAACCAACCATAGTCAAAAGGCCTTTAGAGACAAAAAAACCTATCTAGACGTCTAGCAACCGCTTCAAAGCCAGAACACTCGTTTCGCCAAGTGGGGACCAACTTTGTCGGCTTGACATCAACCAACTTCTTTGAAATAAAAAGGTCCCAGTAAAAAGCTTCATTTGGACCAGACATGAAGGGACCTCCCTAGTTCTCATCTGCAGTTAAAATAAATTTTAGGTCATCGGCTAGAATACTATTCGAAGTGGAGAGAAGACCATTGTTTGCTAAGGTCCAGAACTACTTATGTTCATTACACGGCCCATAAACATTGAGAAAATACAACTCCTAGTTAGTAAATAAGCAAAGACCAACTAGAAAATCCCCTCCAATCATCAGGAAAGGAGACAAATCGAAACAACAAGGGTCCCATGCAACCAACAGACCTCCAGAATTTCCAATGGAATTGACAGCCGACAAGACCCAAGTAGGGCGAAATTTATGCAAGAAGTCTCTAGCTTTCTATTCAACAGAGAGGGTCTCTTGAAGAAAAATAATATCAGACCGTGTACTTTCTAACAATCTATGAAGAGAGGAATCTTTGAGGGTGCCTCCAATCCCTCGAATATTCAAAGAAAGCATTAACATCACTTGGTCCTCGCCATAGCCTTCAATGCTCTAAGGGCCTTTCCATTTGGAAAGGGATTGACAATAACATCACTTTGAGAATTTAAACTCACTTGTTTGTTTCTGGAGCTTCGCATGTGTAAGGGGGAGATATCTGAACCAATACCTCGTTACCAAGCGTAATCTTTACTTCCTTTGCCAGGACGGTGAGAAGAGGAGGTGCTAGTCTCTATTGAAGGATCGATGAGCTCCTTTCCACGATAGATGGGTAACGGAACTGAGTTTTCAGGGATAGTTGGACAGGGAGAGAGAGAGTTCAGAAGAGCAGAGAGGCTAGTGTCATCCTCCTCTGCCTCCCTGTAGCCTGGAAAAATTGGGGGGGAGCCAATCGGTTCCAAGGGAGAGGAGGAGAGGTGGGGAAGTCTAACCGGAGAAGAAGGAGGAGAGTGGTTTGATTGGGTGGAATGGACAAGCTTCGGAAAGGATTCAATAGTAGAGGGAAGGGGTCCAGCTATAGGGAGCTCAGGAGGAGATGGGGAGCATGGAATGGAAGATCAGGGATCAAGGGGAGAGGTTGCAGCTTTAGGGATGATATCCTTTGTGCAGGTAGAGGAGGATAGCCAAACGGAATTGTTAATAGCTCCCTTCTCTCCAAAGCACAGGGAGTTAAAAAGGAGAGGGCAAAGAGTTTTTATCTTTCCCGAAAGAGACTCATCTTTCTCTTGTAGAGATGAGGAGGATAGTTCAGTGGGGACCTCCAAAATGTTTAGAGAGGGGTCTTCATCCACATAGTCTGGGGGATTTAAATGTAAGTCAAATTATTTAGAGCATTCGACCAATACCTTTCCAGGGAATTCACAACAGAGGTGACCAGTTTTGTGGCAGCGGTTGCAGCGGAAGGGCAGCCCAAGATAGTCCAACGGTTGTGCTATCTTTCTCCCTCTCCATTTGATCTCAAGGGTTTCCAGTAAACCAGCAAAGAGGTCCATCTCGACCAGAACTCTGGTCATCTTCCTCACAGGTCCGACAAGTAGCTTTGTATATAGAGCAATGAATTTTCCCAATTAATCACTAATAGCTCGAAAGGCTCCTTCATTCTAGAGGAACAAGGGAAGATCTAGAAGAAGAACCCAAAGATGCATGTGCTATAAATAGTCAGTATAAGGATTAAAAGAGATCCTCCATCGCTTAAGCATGAGGTTGCTTCCACCAAAAACCCACAGAGAACTCAATAATATAGAAGCGTCCTCTGGTGACTTGCAGATAAATCCGAGCCACCCTTTATTGAGATAGAGTATCTCAGGGGAGTAACCAATGAGAGGAGACCAATGTGATTCGATCCAGTCCTCCAGTGGATGGTTTCTCGGCATTTTATAGGATATTCAACCCACAATACCGCAAAGTGACAATTTGCATGTATCTTCTAAGCCCATGTCATCTCCCAACACCAAACGCTTATCCTTTCTACTTGATTTCCACACCTTTCGACTGTAAGAGGCAACCGAAGTAGTATAGAGTTTTGGAACCCACATAGGAGAAAGGAGATTTTTGCAGCCTGTAGAAGCCATGGAGGAAGGAGAATTTGAACTAGGGATGTCAGTAAGGGGAAAGACTGGCTCAGAGGCCCTGGCAGCAAACAGAGAAGGAGAATACATACTAGCAGGAATCTCAGTGGGAAGGGGAGACTTGTTTGAAAAGTAAGGAGCTCCAGGAAGATTACTCTCGAGAGAGAGTCGACAGTTTAGAAGAGTCCCACTTGTCTCTAGGTAACCTCATCAACTGGGCTCATGAGGTTATTTAAATTTCTTTCCATTTTAGAAAAGGAGAAGGTACCCATCTAGGCCCACCAGCACCAGCATCAACGACACTGACAGGAAATACAAAGCCAAGAAGTAAAAAAACAAGAGTGGAAAGCGACTTCAGGGTCAAACACAGTTTCCTAAGTGCCAGAAACCCTGGACAAGAAGACAAGACCAGGACACAAAGTGACAAAGAAGGCACAAAAGAAAAAGAAAAGGGACAGTAAGAAACAGGAGACTGTACTAAAAGCGAGTACAGACTAGACTGTGTAAAACACAACATATCATGAGCTATCTCAGATGTTAGTTCAAGCAGTAAGAAAAGGAATCCAGATCATAAACAATCCCGGAAAAAACTCTTGGTTCGCCTCCATCGCCCGCCATTATGTCCCTTCCACTTGTTATGTTAAAAAAAATGGACAATTTTAAGCCAGAGTCTTGTCTTAAATAGAGTGTCTGCACATATCGCAATAAAGTAAGTTCAACGAAGAATAGAGAAATAACATTTTTTTATGATATAACATTTTTATGTTTTTATTTATAAGTTAGGATGTAATTAAAAAATAATAAAATTAAAATAAACAAATAAACAAAAGTTTATGCACACTAATCAACTAGTAAATAAAACTTTATAAACATGATTATTTACAAAATAAATATGTTTTGTTTGTCCTTTTAAAATTTTATCTAACCTTTTTTTTATTCTGAAATCAAAGTGTTCAATAAATAAACATGAGGAAAATTGAGGAATTTAAAGAAAGATCAAGAGATAGTTCAGAGTGACAAAGAAATGATTTTCACTAAAAAGGATTTTCATACAAATTCATAAATCTTCAAAATATGCAAGTCACTGCGTAGACTAGGGATAGGTATATGGTCTTTAGCCCCTCTAGACACAATGTACAATAGAAAGACCAAGCATGAAAAAAAAAAATGAGCCAAGAAGGAATGGAGCCATGGTGGCAAATCGCAAGGAGCAAACCTGCATATAGAAACTAATTAGCGTCGAATCAAATCGAGCCTTAATACAACAAACTAACAAGTAAATCTTTACCTTGTGAAGGCCAGCAAGCTCATCCTCGTTTATCCTCTTTTTTTCTTCGCAAGACCCCATGTTGTCGACGATTTCATCAATATATGTTGAAGATGTAAGAAAAGAATGAAATGAAACAGTCCTCACAGCACTCCCAGCATACTCTTCTCTGAAATTTCTGCCAAATTTTTCTCTCTGAATTTTCTCTAACTTTTCTCCTTTAGAAATTTATGTCTTAAAAAAAAAATCCCCCTTAATATGGATGTGCGCTCTTTCCTTTAAATAGTTGGATGAGTAGTTGGGGTAGTTCTATTTAGTTGTTGAATGGTTCCAACTGTTATGGTAATTTGAATATCAAAGGGTTGAAGCGGACTTGATCATAACTAATTCAATACGTGACAGAACCACACAATTGTCTAAAATCGGTTTTGTTTTTAGAAGAAATACAATTTATTTACATTCTTAACAACTTAAAAAAAAATGTGACAGGCCTCAATTCAGTTTCTCTTTCTCTCACCCAGTTTAATGTTATTTGTGTCGATTCTTTATGAAATATCTGAGTTGACCTGTAAGGTGCATGTCACCCTTCCCTAACATTGCAGTCGCTTCAACAACTGAACTTCACCACCAACGCAATCCATACAAGCCCCACAGCAACTCCTGGTGTGGACACATGCTCTGCAGCTTCCCTGTCATCAAATTTGGGGGGCGCAAATACTTTTTCAAACATAGATTCATCAAAAACTAACATCTCAGTTGTTTCTAGGGCATGAGAGATCTCATGACCATTCACACTCATAGGTACAACTTCCACATCAATCTCTCCACTATCTGCAAGGCTACTTCCTTCTTTTCGTTCGAAGTCCGGGCTATCTTTGATGATAACTTTATTCGTCTTCTTTCATCACTGTTGTATCAGGCTGCTTCTTTATTGTTTTAATACCATGTTCACTACCAGAAGTATTAACATCAATTGCAATTCTGGCATCAATATGATCAATACTACCAGGCATAGACTATTCTATTGCGGTGTTTATGATAATCTCTTCTTGAGGTTGGGATTGTAAACTAGAAACTTGAGTGTTTGCTTATAACTCCACTAATGAATGACCAGTGTTCATTTCTATAGAAGCTCCAACACCACCTTCAAAAATAATTACATTATTGTTCCATGTCTTTGTAGTTGTTTTTTTGTTGATAGTGGTTTCTATAACCACTTTTTATGGCTAGCCAGATAAATTAACAAAGCTGGAAAAATTGTGTCTTGGCAGAACTCTTCTAATTTGGTAGTAGTACAAATTTAAGCAAGGACAGTTTTCAAATAATGCAACAATGCTTTCATCTATTATTAATACACAACTACACAAACTCATTGCTCTCATCTTAGGGCATCCTTGATCCAAACCTATCACGCCCACATCAATCACCAAACCAAAATTCAAAAATTGCAAGTCATAGAAAATTTGTACCAGAGCCAGCAAAGCCCTGTCAGATGTAGATCGACAACAACCATAGAGATTTATATGTCATAGTCTTCTACACTTCATTGTAAACTGGATATTGTTTGAAAGGTCTAGATCATGCAAATCATGACAGTACTTTGCAACCATTTCCACTGCTTGATCATCGAGTTGATGTTGGTTCTGGCGGAGACTAAGGGACTGCAAATGAGTGAATTTAGGAGCAATTGACAGAAGTGATTTCTCATGTTCGACTTACACCATGATAAAGAACGTTCTTGAACACCAATGCATATTTCCTTTCTCCAACCAGTACATACACTAGATTCAAAAATTCTAGTACCATCCTCAACAATCCTCGGTATACGCATAAGGAGTTCCATGGAAACTCCCTCCATTTTAAATCTTCATCAGCAGTTTCATTCTTCTACATATTTGTTACATTGGTGCGATTTTGCGGGGAAAGGTTCCATTCTTTCTTTGTTACTTCTAATTCCATTGCATCCAATGTTAAGGGTGATGAAAATATATATAGCATAGTTCCATGAGAGGCTATGTAGTATAAACTTTAATTCATGAAAAATACGAAGAGACTTACGAGATATGATTTAAAAGTGAGAATGTGGATATATCAATGGTGACATGGCTTACACTAAACTTTAAAAAGGTATTCACTTCCTCTTTTTAAATGTAAATAAGATGGGTAAATATCAACATAAGGAGTGGTATGGCATGAAAAGGTGTCAACTTATAATTCAAAGTTTGTTAATGATGTTATACTTAGAGAGAGAGGCGTGGATAATATTAGGATAAGAGAATCATGAGTGTAAAAATGACAAGGTATATAAAAAAAATGATAGGTAGAGGATCATGACATTCCATCAAGTATCATTTTAGCCTCACCAACAACCTGTAATGAACCTGTTTCCATTTCGATGAACCTATAACTTGCCCAATAAAATATATTGACGGACGATCGTGGTCATTTGTTAGTTGATACATGTCATCACTTTTAAAATATTTGTGAATGGCGAGGTACCTCATTCATCTTCCTTGAATGTGTAGTAGTAACTCAATGGGAGCATGCAAGACTTTGCGCAAGAAACTGCAAAATGAGGGGGGAGCTTGGAAATGCTTTGTCGATTGAGTGCTTGAAGAATAGTTCTTGAGTCTCTCTTTTATATAGTGAATAAGGCAGGTGCATAGATCAACAATAGTGACATAAGGGTATTTTTACATGTGTGTCATTGGCGAAATAAGATGTCGTGAATAATGTGATGAGTGAGTAACAGGCTCTTCTTAGTAGTAAGTCAAGTGTCACAATAAATTCACTTGCGAACAATGCGCCAATATTTAACGAGAAAAAGCGAAACTTTGCACAAGTAATGTGACTGGAGAGGGAGCCTGGCAATGCTTTGTCGGCTAAGTCCTGTTGACAAAAATCGTCCTCAATAATTGCCAACCAACAGATGTGAGTCGCTTACATTGGGGTGCAAGATTTAAACAACAACATATGATCATTGATTTTCTATAGGAAAGGGGAAGGGAAGGGTAATGACAAGACTAAGAGCGACTCAATGTGGGACAAGGAAAGGTTGATAGGGTTAGGTGGGCTAGGTTATACAACAGGGGGAGACACGATGGAGGTCAAGGGATTCATGGATCGGGACTTTGTGGAATAACTCATGGAAAGTGGTAAGTATGAGGGGTTTTAGTCCTGTTGTATAACCCGAAGGGACAACTCTTCGAAACTTTACAAAATGATTACGATGCTAGAAAACTGTCGTGGATGTGCATTGAGAGAAAGACCCAAAACATTGAGCGTCCACAACATGTATGTTGGAGGCATCTCAAAATGAAGGGGACGGAGAAAGGGAAATAAGGAGAAGGGGATAGGACTGACGAACATGACAAGGGAGGATGTCTTGTGTAGCAAGCGCCTGGTGGACAAGCGAGGGATTATGACAAAGGAAGGAAACTTGGTTCACCTACAAGTTTGTTGTCCACCAAAACATATTTGGTCAATCAGTTAAAAATATACATATAGCCTACCTTTTAATATCACCAATCATTGCTCCATCACTTCTGACCATCAAAAAGGGAAAAAATAAAAAGAAAGCGAAAGAAATAAAATCGAGAAAATAAACTGAGTAAATGCAAAATCAACCCAAAACTAATCTAGCCCTTCCCGAAAATTTTATTATTATTATTTTATTATTATTCTTTTTATTTATTTACAGAGGAAAGAGACCATTAGCTTCGACTCAAGTCGAATGAAATTTAGCGTAAAGGAATGTGTCACCTGCTTTGCATGCGAGCCTTATGAGTTTGAAAAATTTGTGTGTGGAGGAACTACCAAAATACCAACCAACAAATGTGTACGGTGTGGAGATATGATTAATCAATACCCAAAAGAAACGACCACCAACCTCCAAGACATGCCAACCAATAGATGTTTTTCCATTAATGATGAAGGTATTAATTGAATTGGATTTAGGGTTTATGGTTTGTTCCTTAAAGAGATGATTCATGAATTCATCAAACGAATTAATATCACCTCTGGGGACCTTTCTATCAGGAACATGATCGTCATGGTGAAAAGAAGATTCATAACATGGATTAAAAATCATAGGAATGTCTCTACAATAGTCATTATCATTGAAATAAAAATTCTACCTAGGAGGGACATGCTTGATGGTGTCAGACTCTTTAACCACTTTTGATTGAAACAAAGGATTAGCAAATTTTTTATACAAATTAAAATCTTGATTGAATTCATAGATATCTTCAAAAGAGGACTCCTCGGCCTCATCATTAAAGTCATGTTGGTCTACATCATTTGACCATTCATTAGCATCATCATCAAATACAAATGTATCATAAATTGGTTTGACATATTTAAAATCGATTTCTTCATTTGCATAATCAAAATTTTCATCGTATACATGCGAATGAGAAGCTTGAGATGAAAGATGATCTTGGGATTGAGAGTCACGAAGGGTGATGTTTGAGAAGTGAGAGTTGGATTGATCATTAAGCATCATGATATAATAATGATCCTCTTCACCTCCAAGCTCTTGACCACAAGTAGTGAATTCATCATAAATAGGCCCTAAGAGAGAGGGCTCCCGAGATATATTCCCAACATGATTTGAAGATTGAGATTCAAGAAAGAACAAGCGATCTTGTAAGATCTTTATGACGGGGATTAATGAATACAACTCCTTGTGTGAATCATAAACACCAAAAGAGTACCCTATTCTACGGATTTTCTCTTCGAAGTCGAGGCAAGTGGATAGAGCTAGCTCTAGGTTTTGAACATTCTTTTCTTCCAACCGCCATCGGTAAAGAAGAGGTAGAAGTTCGTAGTAATGCAATAGGGAAGCCAAGTTGGTAAGGAGAATGGGAGTAAAAATTGAATTATATAACTTGATAAAATTAAGATTAAAAGTAAGAATGCTCTCATTATCCTTCATGTGTAATTGGTTAAACCTCTTAAGATGCTCGTAAGGATTGTCTAAATGCCCAAAGGTAGAAGTAAACCGGTAAGACAATTCAAGCCAGGTAGAGATGCACCCCTCGGGAAGGTTGGCAAATAGGGAGGCGGCATTTCCCTTAAGGGAATTCATAAACAACAACATGCAACTATCATTATTATTTACTCTGAGAATGGCCCAAGCATTTGAAAACACACGAAGATGTTCAATCACCATAATAGTTCCATCGCCATGGAAGAGAGGCAAATGATTCTTGAATTTGTGAGGTAAAGGATTAACTGGGTGAGCGAACTTCAAGGGAATGGGCACAAACCAAGGGGAATTGTGTAGGTCTTCTTCAAACTCAAACAGGCCATACTTGCAAACGACTTTCCTAGGGTTAGTAGCTGAAACCCCAGGGTTACAACCACCGAACAGGCTTCCAATCGATTGAGACATTGAGGTCTAGGAAAAGTAAAAAATGAAAGAATTAAAACAAAAATTAGGAACGAACCATTGAACGGTTATCCCCAGTATGGTCGCCAAAAATATGTTGACGTCAAGAGACTAAAGAGTCTTCAACATCAACGTTTTCAACCTCTCACGGGGCTAGGCGAGAAGAGACGGGAATGTTACCCTAGGCTTAAATCCCCAGACAAGAAAGTGCATTGAACTCTAGGCCAATTTTCTCCTAACCAAAAGTCCAAGCGTAGATTCATTCACCTTATAATTTTCCTTTTAGTAATATTTAATTTTTATTTAATTTATGATCTTTATGCTATTTACAATTTAATACTTTATACATTTGAAGTATAAAAATTAAATTAATAAAGGAAATGCAAATAAATCAAAAATAAAAAGGCAATGCTTTTGTTTCATTTTAACAACAACAACAACAAAAAGGTAACTAAAGTAAAGTTAGCTAAAAGCTAGAGAAAGTTAATAAACTGTATTAGTTTTAAATTAATTTAATTACATGAAAAGTTTATTACCTAACATTAGTTGAAGAATAGAGAAATATTATTTTTTATGATATAACATTTTTATGTTTTTATTTATAAGTTATGATGTAATTAAATAATAATAAAATTAAAATAGTAAAATAAACAAAATTTTATGCACACTAAATAGCGAGTAAATAAAACTTTATAAACATGATTATTTACAAAATAAATATGTTTTGTTTGTCCTTTTAAAATTTTATCTAACTTTTTTTTTATTCTGAAATCAAAGTGTTAAATAAATAAATATGAGGAAAACTGAGGAATTTAAAGAAAGATCAAGAGATAGTTCAGAGTGAGAAAGAAATGATTTTCATTAAAAAGGTTTTTCATACAAATTCATAAATCTTCAAAATCTGCAAGTCTCTGCGTAGACTAGGGCCGGGTATATGGTATTTACCCCCTCTAGACACAATGTACAATAGAAAGACCAAGCATGAAAAAGAAAAAGAAATCTGAGCCAAGAAGGAATGGAGCCATGGTGGTGAATCACAAGGAGAAAACCTACATATAGAAATTGATTAGTGTCGAATCAAATTGAGCCTTAATACATCAAACTAACAAGTAAATCTTTACCTTGTGAAGGCCAACAAGCTCATCCTCACTTATCCTCTTTGCTTCTTCGCAATACCCCCTGTTGTCGACGATTCCATCAATATTTGTTGAAGATGTAAGAAAAGAATGAAATGAAACAATCCTACAACACTCCCAGCATACTATTCTCTGAAATTTCTGCCAAAGTTTTCTCTCAGAATTTTCTCTAACTTTTCTCCTTCATAAATTTGTGTCTTAAAAAAAAAAATCCCCCTTCATATGGTCATGCGCTCTTTACTTTAAATAGCTCGATGAGTAGCTAGGGTAGTTCTATTTAGTTGTTGAATGGTTCCAACAGTTGTGGTAGTTTGAAGATCGAAGCGTTGAAGCGGACTTGATCATAACTAATTCAATACAGGACAAAACCACACAACTGTCTAAAATCGATTTTGTTTTTAGAATAAATACAATTGATTTACATTCTTAACAACTTTAAAAAAAAATATTCGTAATGCGCCAGGCCTCAATTCAGTTGCTCTTGCTCTCGCTCAGGTTAATGTTATTTGTGTCGATTCTTTATGACATCTTTGAATTGACTTGTAATATGTATGTCACCCTTCCCTAACATTGCAGACACTTCAAAAAATGAAATTCACCACCAAACTAGTGCATACAAGCCCCACAACAACTCATGGTGTGGACACGCACTCTGCAGCTTCCCTTTCATCAAATTTGGGGGGCACAAATACTTTTTCAAGCATAGATTCATAAACAACTAACATCTCAGTTGTTTCAAGGGCACGAGAGATCTCATGACCATTCACACCCATAGGTAAAACTTCCACATCAATCTATCCACTATCTGCAAGGCTCCTTCCTTCTTTTTGTTCGAAGTTCAGGTTGTCTTTGATGAGAACTTTCTTCATCTTCTTTCAGCACTGCTGCATCGAGCTGCTTCTTTATTGTTTTAATATCATGTCAATTTCCACAAGTATTAACATCAATTGCAATTCTGGCATCAATCTGATCAATACTACCATGCATAGATTGTTCTACTGCGGTGTTTATGATAATCTCTTCTCGAGGTTGGGACTATAAACTAGAAACTTGATTGTTTGCTTCTAAATCCACTAATGAATGACCAGTGTTCATTTCTATAGCAACTCCAACACCACCTTCAACAATATTCACATTATTGTTCCCTGTCTCTGTAGTTGTTTCTGTGTTGATAGTGGTTTCTATAACCACTTGTTCTGGCTGGCCAGATAATTTAACAAAGCTGGAAAAATTGTGTCTTGGCAGAACTCTTATAATTTGGTAGTAGTACAAATTTAAGCGAGGACAGTTTTCAACTAATGCAAATATGCTTTTATTTTTTATTAATATACAACTACACAAACTCACTGCCCTCATCTCAGGGCATCCTTGAGCCAAACTTATCACGCCCACATCAGTCACCAAACCAAAATTCAAAAATTGCAAGTTGTGGCAATTTTGTGCCAAAGACAGCAAATCCCTGTCAGACGTAGCTCGATAGCAACCACAAATATTTGGATGTCTTAGTTTGATGCACTTCATTGTTAGCTGGATATTGTTTGAAAGTTCTAGAGCACGCAAATCATGACAGTACTTTGCAACCATTTCCATTGCTTGATCATCAAGTTGATGTTGGTTTTGGAAGAGACTAAGAGACTGCAAATGAGGAATTTAGGAGCAATTGACAGAAGTAATTTCTCATGTTCAACTTACACCATGATAAAGAACATTCTTGAACACCAATGCAGATTGCCTTTCTTCAGCCAGTACATACACCAAATTCAAAAATTGCAGTATTGTCCTCAACAATCCTCAGTATATGCATAAGGAGTTCCATGGAAATCCCTCCATTTTAAATCTTCATCAGCAGTTTCACTCTTCTCCATATTTGTTACATTGGTGTGATTCTACAGAGAAAGGTTCCATTCTTTCTTTGTTACTTCTAAGTCCATTGCATCCAACATCGAGGGTGATGAAAAGATATATAGCATAGTTCCATAAGAGGCAATGTAGTATAAACTTTAAGTCATGAAAAATATGGAGAGACTTATGAGATATGATTTAAAAGTGAGAATGTGGATATATCAATGGCGATATGGCTTACACTAAACTTTAAAAAGGTATTCACTTCCTCTTTTTAAATGTAAATAAGATGATTAAATATCAACATAAGGAGTGGTATGGCGTGAAAAGGTGTCAACTTATAATTCAAAGTTTGGTAATGATGTTATACTTAGAGAGAGAGGCGTGGATAATATGTGGATGAGAGAATCATGAGTGTAAAAATGACAAGGTATATAAAAAAAAATGATAGGTAGAGGATCATGACAATTCCATCAAGTATCATTTTAGCCTCACCAACAACCTATAATGAACCTGTTTCCATTTCGACGAACTTGTAACTTGCCCAATAAAATATACTAACTAACGATCGTGGTCATTTTTTAGCGGATACATGTCATCACTTTTAAAATATTCGTGAATGGTGAGGTACCTCATTCATATTCCTTGAATGTGTAGTAGTAACTCAATGGGAGCATGCAAGACTTTGTGCAAGCAACTGTAAAATGAGGGGGGAGCTTGGCAATGCTTTGTCGGTTGAGTGCTTGAAGAATAGTTCTTGAGTCTCTCTTTTATATAGTGAATAAGGCGGGTGCATAGATCAACAATACTGACATAAGGGTCTTTGGACATGTGTGTCATTGATGAAATAAGACTGCATGAATAATGTGATGAGTGACTAACAGGCTCTGCTTAGTAGTAAGTCAAGCGTCAAAATAAATGCACTTACGAACAATGTGCCAATATTTAATGATAAAAAGTGAAACTTTGTGCAAGTAGTGTGACTGGAGAGGGAGCCTGGAAACGCTTTTTCGGCTAAGTCTTGTTGACAAAAATCATCGTCAACACCCCACACTCCAAAATTTTACACAATACCAAAAATTACTAGCCAATGAGGGGCTACCACGTTTCAGCCTCTCATTGGCTATCCAATGCCACATGTCATCATGTAATTAGACCACTTGGAGTATGGACTTGCCCACTCAGCTACTGATTGGATGCCAACTAATATGCCACGTTACTTGTTGTATGGACATGTACCATGTGTCACTACTGACCCCATCCTTTGACCTTTGACTTTTCCTATTTGACCCGAACCTTGACCGCTTATAACTTTTGCATACGAACTTTGTTCGACTTGTCGTTTGCGCCATTGGAAAGATGAAAATGAGCTTTGCGCAATGATGCCATTTTAGAGATGATTTGAGACGATCAAATTTTGAGCATTTATGGACCCTCTAGGACCTCTGTGAGCATTTGGGATCCTCCTGGACCTTTGTCAGCATTCCTTAGATCCTCCTAGATCACACCTTCCCACTAAAG
>SNQJ01S0006087.1:101112-142324 GCA_010110895.2 Picea sitchensis | reverse complement strand
TGCTTATCATTCAAAGACAAATCACATTGATGTTCAATATCACTTTGTGAGAGACATGATTGAAGAAAAGAAAGTATCACTGATGAAGGTGGACACTTTGAAGAATGTTGCAGATTCATTAACAAAATCTGTGAGCACCTTAGAAGTTCTCTTGGTGTAGAGGATCCATGGGCATTGTTGCCCTAGATTTTTTACTATGTAACCTTGTAACCCCCTGTATGCAAAGAAAACAACAAGTGGGAGAATGTTGCTTATGTGTTATATTCTTTTCACGAGTAGTAGTGTCAGGGGGGCTAATCCCCCTGCGCGAGGGTTCGGGGGCAGGGCCCCTAGAAAAAAAAATCTGCCTCGGGAAACATGACACCTACCTCGAGAAACGTGTCATGTATTTAGTTGGTTTTTTTGACACATGGTTTTT
The DNA here is from genome assembly GCA_010110895.2 of Picea sitchensis. Taxonomy (NCBI): domain Eukaryota; kingdom Viridiplantae; phylum Streptophyta; class Pinopsida; order Pinales; family Pinaceae; genus Picea; species Picea sitchensis. The sequence goes on along the minus strand of SNQJ01S0006087.1, from coordinate 141,906 downwards.
GCCGATGGTTTTCTATTTTCGGTTAAGGAATTAGGGTTTTGGACTAATCCATGTCATTGGGTTAGGGTTTTGGATGCCTCTAGATCCTATATGTATGTTGTATTGTAAACAATGTAACACAATGAATGAATATAATATATGCTATTTTTCCCGGTTTGGGTTTCCAGGGGAAAAATCTCTGTGTAATGTTTGTATTTTCCATTGTATCTTTTCTGTTCTTTTCTGAATATCTGTTTACAGTAGACATTGTACAAGGTTAGAATTTTCAAGCATTATATCATGATCAGAAGATAAGGAACCATCATTGGCATTTTGCAATTAAAATGCATATATTAATCATACAATTGGCCATCAAAATATTTATGATAAATTCATAGACTTCAACTCTTGGTTTTTCAAATCAAGATGCCATAAGGAATGTACATGAATTAACAAAAAAAAGTTGTGTGTATACATAGACGCACACTTTTTAAAATTTATGTACATTTCTTATGACACATTGACATGAATTTATATATATATATATATATATATATATATTCTCAATTACATCTCCAACACTTTCTTTTATTTTAGTATTTCAAATCAAGGAATTAACACACACATATGTTCCCAAATACATCTCCAACACTTTCCTTTATTATAGTATTCTAAAATCAAGGAATTAACACACACACACACACACACAGACACACACACACACACACACACACACACACACACACACATACACATATATATATATATATATATATATTGTCAAGAATAATCTCAAGCACCATTTATGGCATGTATAGCCTGTTACATTTAACATAGAGATCAGTATCCACCTTTCCTTTCTTTCTTCTTTCTTGTTTCGACCACCTTTTAAATTTCTACTGAAATGTGCACTATAGGATTGTCAATAGAAAATATTTGTAGATTTGAGTTGCGAGGATCAAGAGAAAACAACTAAGGAAGATCCTTTGGGGAGTCACCATTAAAGAAGTTTTAATCATTCCTCCTCTTTCCACCTCTATGGGGGAGGGTGATAGATAGAATCATAAAGCTTTGAGGTTGGCTAATAATATGCATAGATTATTTTATACTCTTCTCACCAAATTGTTTTACTCTTCAAGTTAGGGGGAGCATGAATTCCTTCAACAAATGGACATGAGGCTGAATTGCTAGAGGGAGCATCCATGCACTTATCCTCCTAAGTTTTTGGGCTCACTCAATCGATATCCATATTGTAGTTCCTCCATAAGGAGGGTTTGGTCTTACCATGTTTCCCTTGAGTCTCCCTTTCCTTTGGGTATATTTTTGCCTTATGGCCAAGCTCAAAACACATCCTACATATAAACGCTCTATTCTTGGAATCAATCATTTGAATCCACCTTGATTCCCTACAATCCAACATGATATAGGCATGAATACCTTTACTAGGGTATGTGAGGATGTACAAGTGAGTGAAGGTAATAGAGATGTTCCCATATATGTTGATATCTAAATATATGAATGTCTCTAGTGTGTTCCCAATCACTTCAAAGGAATGTATGTTCTATAATTCTTGAGAGAGGCTCAAAAAATGAGACCATATAGGAGCCTATGTAGGAGTATCGATTTTGGGGTTGAATCTGGGATGCCATGGATTCTTGGAGAGACCAACTCCATCCATGAACTAAGGTCCCTACAAATTAACAAGATCATGGTCATTCCCATATTTAAAATCCAAAATACAAAATACCTTTTCCAAGAGGTGTATTTTAAATTAATCCACCAAGATATGGCCCTGTGACTTTTGGATCCAAGCATTCAACTTTTTAGTAATGGATAGATTCCATGAAATTTTCAAGTCAACCCATGATAAAAGAAGAAATCTTCAATGTCCCCCACTATTTTAAGATCATGCTTGATGATAAGGTCTTCCATAACATTCTCTAATAGAATAAGGGCCCATTTCCTAGGTTTGATTGAGATTTGTGAGTAGAAGCAGTAGGTCAGGGCCCTTCACCCTGGGTCCAAGAAGTGAGTCCTTATAAGAAGGGCCTATGCCCTTGGCCATTTGCATGAGGTGGCTCGATTTGGGATCCTTTCACCTCCCTTTAAATGAAAAACCAAGAACAAAGTAACATCCCTACATAGATATTATTTCAAAAGGAGTGAGGAGGGATCTAGTTGCTTATTGACAAATATCAATCAGTGAACTAGGGTTGAAATCCACTACAAATGTGAATGTGCTCCATTAGTGAAGCAACCAAGAATGATGGGTCTCGAAGAAGAGATAGGGATTTACCTATAAGGACTTAGATGAATATTTGGAGAGTCATTACCTCCAAACTAGCACCCTCCTCAACTACTCTCAACTTGGGTAAGGAGGAATAGTTTGCTACTAGGGATGCATGGCTGGATATGGGTGTTGAAGAGTTAATTTACAACATCCCTAAGGATTTAATTTAGAGATATCCACTTCTATGAGAATTTTTTGGACCGTATTTGAGTTTGAGTGTTCAAGAGTAGGTGGGAAGACATGTATGTAGGTTGGGTGAGGCTCATCATCATGTGCATTGAAGTCCTCATCGCCAAGGGCATGCATATAAGAGATCAATCCAAAGGATTGATCATGCATATAGGAGATATATAGGGTTCCATTGGAGTGGGTCATAGGGACATGGACAAGTAAGAGCGATACATTATTTTTGGTTCCATTGGAGTGGGTCATAGGGACATGGACAAGTAAGAGCTGCATACACATTTTTCATTAAATAAAGGCAACCATGCATAAGCATATGTGTGTGTGTGTGTGTGTGTGTGTGTGTGTGTGTGTGTGTGTGTGTGTGTGTGTGTGTGTGTGTGTGTGTGTGTGTGTGTGTGTGTGGAGAGAGAGAGAGAGAGAGAGAGAGAAGTGAAATACACATGAAAATTTAAACTTACATATGTAGTTAATGGTCAGTTCCTTTAATGCATCACTTGAGGTTTTCCATATACAATATCCAATGGTGATGGTGGCAAATATCCAAAACAGATTTCAAAATGTGACTCATTGATGGAAGTGTGGACAATTGTGTTATAGGAATGTTGTTTGTAAATTATCATTGGATGGTTCTAGCTATATTCTCTCAAAAATATTTAATGGCACAAATCCTTTCCTTCCATCATTGATGTTTTGTTTCCTTTCAAACCCTTCCATCAAACAAAAATCAATCAAGTGGTTGTTGGTGTTGCTGTTGTTATCATTTTATTGTATTCATCCATTCATTCATTCCTCGCCTTTATTTCAGTTCTAATACTTATGTGATCAGTAGTATTTTGGTGATATTCTTTCGAATTCATCGCAGTGGTTTACAAATTAATGTTTCGGACCAAACAAATGTGATCCATCATCAAGAAAAGATATGAACAAAATCTTATCAGTGACACGATATTTATATGAAAAATTAGGTTTAAGCTATAGTATAGAGTTGACTTGTTATATATTGGAAAACCTAAAATATTTCAGGTTTGTTACCTAGAATCGATTCTAGTGGACAAGGTTGGGATCCAATTTTGACTAATATTCCATCCATCATCTCTATTTAGGTTGTTAGGTTTTTTTTCAATTTCTATGGCTTCCCTAAATTTCTTATTGTGATAATGATCTATTCTAGCAAGAATTTTGGCCTCTTCAATACAAATGTGATGCTTAGTCTTGTTTGAGTGTTCGGCCAGAGAGGAGGGACGAGTGTGATTGTGCTTGATATCAGTGGCATGTTCCTGAATCCTAATCCTAAAGGAATGACATGGTTCACCTATGTATTGTTTTATACATGATCAAGGGATCATATTGACACCTTTTTTCTTAATGGGATCAATGGGGTCTTTGACATATCTGAGGGAATTTCTAATAGTGTTTATGTTTTTGAAGGTTTCCCTAATATTTTTCTTCCTCAAAATTCTAGAAATATTATCAGTTGTCCCATGTATGTATGGTGAGAAAACTTTGGAAACATCATTATTAGTTTGTTCCTTATCTCTAGGTTCTTTATTGGCATTTTGGATGGCCTTAGTTCCTAGATGCTCATGATAGCCATTATCCTTAAAAACCTTGAGGAGATGGGATTTTTCTTCATTGAGACTTTGTTCATCAGAGATTCTCAAGGCTCGGGTAGCTAGGGTGTTGAGAACCCCTAGTTTATGGGCAGGGTGATGGTGGGATTCGGCATGAAAGTATTTTTTAGTGTGGGTTTTCTTCCTATAAACTTGGTGGGCTTAAGATCCATCGGGTCTTTTTGTGACCCAGACATCAAAAAAGGGAAGAATACCTTTATCTTCATACTCCATAGTGAATTTTATATGAATAGACTATTCATTAAGGTGGTGAGCAAATTCATTTAATTTTTCAAGACCATGGGGCCATATAACAAAAGTATCATCAATGAACCTCTTCCATAGTTTAGGTTGGAGGGGAGAGGAGCTAAGGGATCTACTTTCAAGGTCTTCCATGAATAAATTGGCTACAAATGGAGAGAGGGGGATCCCATGGAAAGCCCACAATTTTTTCATATATATCACCTTGGAAACATTGAAAACATTGACAACCATGATCCCCAAGGCATGGAAGGAAAACTCATACCCAACTCCACAAATACCAACTGTAAGAACGAAGTTAGGGTTTTCCAAAATGACTCTATTGCTAGTGAAACCCTTGGACATTTATCCATGTGTGACTACATAGGTAATAACAACAGGTCTTATAGTTGGTATTTGTAGAGTTGGGTATGGTTTTCCTTCCATGCCTCATACATCATGGTTGTCAATGTTGTCAATGTTTCCAAGGTGACATATATGAACAAACTTGTGAGGTTTCCATGCGATCCCCCCTCTCTCCAATTATACTGAATTTATTCATGGAAGACCTTGAAAGTAGAGCCCTTGTCTCCTCTCCCTTTCAACCTAAACTATGGAAGAGGTTTGTTGATGATGCCTTTGTTATATGGCCCCATGGTCATGACAAATTAAATGAATTTGTTGACCACCTTAATGAACAGTCTAGTCATATAAATTTCACTATGGAGGTTGAAGATAAAGGTATTCTTCCCTTTTTAGATGTTCAGGTCACAAAAATACCTAATGGATCTTTATCCCACCAAGTTTATAGGAAGAAAAAACACACTGAATAATACCTTCATGTCGAATCCCACCATCACCCTGCCCAGAAACTAGGGGTTATCAACACCCTAGCTACCAGATCCTTGAGAATCTTTGATGAAGAACATATTAATGAAGAAAAATTCCATCTCCTCAAGGTTTTTAAGGATAATGTCTATAATGAGCATATAGAAATTAAGGCCTTCCAAAATGCTAGTAAAGAACCTAGAGATAAGTAATAAACTAATAATCATGTGTCACAAGTTTTCTTTCCATACATACATGGGAAAATCGATAACCTTGCTAGAATTTTAAGGAATAAAAAAATTGGGGCAACCTTCAAACCCATAAACACTATTAGAAATTATGTCAGATCTATCAAAGACCCCACTAATCCCATTGAGAAAAAAGGTGTCTATATAATCCCTTGCTCCTGTGGAAAGTAATACATAGGTGAAACAGGTCATTCCTTTAGGATTAGGATTCAGGAACATGTTGTTGATATCAAGAACAATCGCACTCATCCCTATGCTTTGTTTTAACACTCAGACAAGAATAAACATCACATTTGTATTAAATAAGCCAAAATTCTTGCTAGAATAAATCACTATCACAATAGGAAATTTAGGGAAACCATAGAAATTGAAAAACAAAATAACAACCTAAATAGAGATGATGGATGGAAGATTAGTCAAAATTGGATCCCAACCTTGTCCACTAGAATTGATTATAGTTAATAACCTCAAATATTTTAGTTTTTCCATTATATAATGAGTCAGCTCTATAGTATAGATTAAACCTAAATTTTCATACAAATATCTCGTTATTGATCAAATTTTCTTCATATCTTTTCCTAATGATGGACCACATTTGTTTGGTATGAAACATTGGTTTGTAAACTGTTGCGATTAATCCAAAAGAATATCACCAAAATTCCTCACCTTGTACTTGCCTTGTGAGTGATCACTCCTCATTGTCACCTCACCTTGCACCTATTTTCATTCCTAGCTTGCTACCTTATCTAAACTTCGTGGAGCTCAGTAGGTTCCTCCACCATTCATTTATTGAGGGAAAGGTAGGGATAGGAGATTCCATTTTACTGTGACATATGATAGTCTTTGGTTGGTCGTACTTTCGACCTTCTAAATCTTGAATTTCAACTCATCACTAGAAGCAAAAACCTTTTATCTTCCTGAGAAGGATTTATGGCACCATGATCTAGTTGATAAAATCATCAAATTATGCATTAATCATTAAAGCCTTGGTGAAATCCATGAGAATAAGGGCTCATAAACCACTTTCTTCCAAGTCCATGGTCATAGAAGATTCATTTACAATTTAGACATGGTTCTACTTCCCCATCTCTCAATGGTGAATTGGGCACAACACAGAGGAATCTATTTCCACCATGGAGTTTCATGAAACTATTAGGGACCTAACCTCCCTAACCCCTCCCGTAGGTAGAATAATATAATTTCCATGTAATAATGGAAAACATTAGTTAATAAGTCCTATTTAATAAATGTGAACAAGTCAATGTAAGAATACCTAATAAAAGCTTTCGCTTCTAGAAAAATCTTCCTCTAGAATGTTCTTTAGAAGATAGAATTAGTATAAATAAGAGTAGTAGGCATAAGAAATATTTGTCTTGATAATTATTGTAATAGAGTATTTCTTTGTTGGAGGTTTCCCCATCGAATAGGCAAGTGAACATTTCTTTCTATCAATAAAGATATCATTTTTTGTTGTGGTTCTCTACATTTTGTTATCCCGCTGGTGTTTTTTTCTTAATATAATAGATTGGGTACCTAACAAGTGGTATTAGAGCACTTTCCTCTGCAGAAACTGTGGGAATTTTTTTCAGGGTAAAGATGTGTACTGTCGGCATCTTTAAAGCACAGAAATCCATCGTTCAGTGGGTAAAAATGCGGTGAGGAAGGCTACACGCAGTAAATACAAACGGTTTCATGGGGTTATCTAGAAACCAACATTTCACCTTGTTGGAAACCTATGTAACACATGTTGGTACCCTTCGATTAGTACCACATCAAACAAAATATGTATATGGCCATCACTCCCACGTACTCTCAGGCATATCGGGAGTCCCATAGGTCTCCTGAAACCAACCGTAGATAAATCAATAGATCACCTGGCTGCTATAGTGACACCAAGAATATCACTCGGGAAGATAATATCTAGTACTTTGGTAATCGAGTAGTAAGGCTAAGGGTATGGTCAAGCCTCCTTAGTTGGTGCCTTGAGATCTTGGGTTGAGTACTATTGTTCAACCCCACACGTAGATCAGAGAGCTATAGCATAGGGAAAACCTTTGTCTATAGGAACCCTAAGAACCTTAACCCTTGGGAAAGAAACATAACAGAAAAGGAACAGGCGAGATCTATTTTCGCGCAACCCTGTCTCTTGTATTATCGTTGCAAAATTCCTACATAATTTTTCTTGTTAACAGTTTGGGCACTTAGTTACGGCATTATTCTTCAGGTCAGAGTATAAGCTTGCAGGAGTGAAAAAAAAAACGAGTATAGTGGTCCTGCCAGCACCCTTATTCAAGACCTATCCCTTGGATTCTCTCTTTGTCATGATCATCGTGATACATATCATTTTGAAGCCTTTTTTTCCGTGGACCCAACCCCCTTCCTAGCATCATTTTTTGTGACCTATCCGATTGGATTCCCCTTTTCTCCCTAATCAATGTGGTACCTATCACTTATAAGCCTTTTTTTTGTCTCACCCACCCTTCTCGACACCCTTATTTGACACCTGTCCCATTGGCTCTCCCTTGTCACCCTAATCGCAGTGATATATATCACCTGTATACTTTTTTTCAATGGACCCCCTCACTTTCCACAGGGCCAACACTCTCACCCAAGACCTGCAGGATGGAATTAGACAAAACAAGGCCCAGTTTGGTCGTCTCAAGGACCAAGTCTACACATAATTTTCCCGATTTGAAGGACAATTTTCCAAAGTTGACATTCGATTTGACCAAGTAGAGGGAAAATTTGACATTCTCAATATCGCTCTCCACCAGTTGTTGAACCGCTCCCAAGACCCCCCCCCCCTTACCTAAACAACCCTCCCAAGTAGATGGTGCTAACTCCTCCCATACTATAGCCTTTCATTCCAACCCCTTTCATCGTGACCCCCATCTTCCATGAGTTGAGGTCAATAAATTCAATGGCGTCGATTCCATGGGCTAGGTCACCCAAACAAAGAATTATTTTACTTTGCATGGAATTACTAATGAGTTGGAAAAACTTTGTTATGTTGTTCTCTATCTAGATCCTTAACGTTAGCAATGGTGGTAGTGGCGTAAAAATGCACGCCAGGGGTATGTTGCTTGTACCCAGTTTGTTGTATATATTTATGAATGCTTTGACACTGACACCCACTATTTAGGTCATTTGACCAAGTTGAAACAGTGTGGCATAGTGGAAAACTTTATAACCGCCTTTGAGAACCTAACATTCATAACATAGGGCATGACATATGCTATCTTCAGGGAATGTTTTATCAGTGGCCTAAAGAATGAAATCTGATCCCATGTCATCATGGCTTGCCCCCAGACATGGTTGGAAGCTACTAAACGCGCCAAAGAAGCACAACAAATTATTTTTTCCAGAACCGAAAACCCTCTTTTCTTCCTCTCCCTTGACCTACCAATCCTACCCCTCATGCCACCCCTCTAAATATCCATAAATTATGTCAGGAAGAAATGGTTGAATGCCAACTCAAGGGTCTTTACTATAATTGTGATGAAAAATATTTTCCCAGGCACAGGTGTAAGGAATAGAATCTTTTTATGGTCATTTCTGAGAATGTTGTTGATGAGGAGGTTGAATTATCCCCTATGGAAGAGCTACCCCCATAGATGATACAGCTCCACCCATTGACCCACCATAATTTGAACCGTTGATTTCGCTACATGCCCTCACTAGCTTCTCTGCTCCCCAAACCCTCAAGCTAACTAGTTACATTAAGCACCGGAAAGTCTTAATCCTTGTTGATAGTGGAAACACCCATAATTTTATTCACCACCACATTTCCCAAGAAATAATTTTTTGTATCTGTGTCGCCAACAATTTTTAAATCATGATTGCCAATGGTGGTTCCATGAAATGTGGTGGTTTTTGTGAAAATGTGCACCTACAAATTGGTCAGTACCAATTGAATCTCATATGTTTTCTATTGACATGGGTGGTTGTGACATTGTGCTCAATGTCGAATGGCTATGCACTCTCAGTCCCATTATTATGGATTTTAATGAATTAACCATGTCATTCCAAAAGGAGGGATGGTAGTATAAGTTTCAAGGCATCATAGTAGGCTCCCCTAAGATCATCAGTTCCCATCGAATGGAAAATATCCTCAAAATAGGTCATTCGGGCATTATTTCCCAACTCCATTCCATTCAAGCAATTGAGACACCCTTTGTGCATCCTGACCTCCAATCTATCATCTCCAAACACTAAGTTTTTTTTACCACTCCCCATGTACTTCCCCCTTCCCATGGTGTTCATGATCATTACATTCCTCTCATCTCAGACAATGTTCCTCCCAATGTCCGCACTTATCATCATCCCTTTACCCAGAAGAATGAAATTGAGAAAACTCTTCAATAATTGCTCGAGGCGGGTCTTATCCATCCTAGTATCATCCCTTATTCTTCTCATTTGGTCATGGTCCTTAAGAAATAATTCACTTTGCGCATGTGTCTAGAATTTCGTGACCTCAACAAACTCACCATCAAAGAAAACTCCCCATTCTTGTCATTGATGATCTGTTGGATGAATTGAGTGATGCTCAGTACTTTACTAAACTTGAACTTCGTTCTGGATACCACCAAATACGTACGAAAGTGAAATACATTCCCAAGACTGCATTTAGAACTCATGAGGGTAACTATGAGCTCTTGGTAAGGCCCTTTGGCCTATGTAATTCTCCCTCCACTTTCCAAAGTCTCATGAATCATGTATTCCATCCTATTCTTTGTCATTTTGTCTTAGTTTTATTTGATGATACTCTCATCTATAAAACTTGGATAGCCCATCCTGCCCATGTGGATCAAGTTCTCCATCTACTCTCTCAGCACCAACTTTTTCTCAAACAATATAAACGTGCCTTTGGAGCCTCGAAAGTGGAGTGCTTGGGCCATATTGTTAGAAAGGATGGTGTATGGTTGGATCCTAAGAAAATTGAAGCTATGCACGATTTTCCTCGCCCTAAAACTCTTAATATATTGTGTGGTTTTCTAGGTTTAACGAGATATTATCGTAATTTTTTTCATAGTTATGGAAAAATTATAACACCTCTCACTGGTCTCCTTGAGAAGAATGCTTTCACTTAGACTCCAGTCGTTGATCAATCCTTCCACGCATTGAAAGAGGCTATGTGCACAACTCTTGTCTTGGCCCTTCCCGACTACACAAAGACTTTTGTCCTAGAATGTGATGCTTTAGGGAAAGGAATTAGGCCAGTCCTCATGCAATATGGTCGGCCTTTGGCCTTCACTAGAAAACAACTTTCAAAGAGACATTTGGGCCAATCAATCTATGAAAAGGAAATGTAGTTTGTTCTACATGTCGTGGATCTTCGGCGTCCTTATCTATTGGGGCAACACTTCAAAATTAAAATTGATCATAAGAGCCTCAAGTATTTTCTGGAACAATGAATTTCATCCCCGGAGCAACAAAAATGGGTGACCAAGATATTTGAATATGATTATGAGATCATTTACAAGAAGGGAAATGAAAATGTGGTTATTGACGCTCATTCTAGGAAGTATGAAGAAGAAGGGTCCCTCTTTTCCCTCTCCTTCATTGTACCAGATTGGCTCCAAGTTGTTCACCATGAATGGCTGCAAGACCCAAAAATTTATCACCTAATCCAAAAATTTCAACACCATTCTCTAGCTTCTCCAGGGTACTCTTAGAACAATGAAGAGCTTCGCTACAAAGATCATATATATATAAGTAAGTAGTCATAACTTGAATCCATGATGCTTTCTGAGCTTCATGCTTCACCCACAGCTAGGCATTCAAGGTTTACCGAAACCTATGAAATGGTCAAACGTTCTTTTTTCTGGGAGGGTATAAAACAGAAATTCCACACCTTTGTGGTTGAATGTAATGTTTTTCAATGCAAAAAGGGAGAAATGGTCAAATCCCTGTGCACACGCCAACCGCTATTGATTCCCCCTACTATTTGGAGGGATATTTCTATGGATTTCATTGTTGGCTTACCTAAATCAAGCAATAAGTCAATCATCATGGTCGTAGTTGATCAGCTATCCAAATATGCTCATTTTTTTTCTCTTCAACACCCATTCACGGCATCCATGGTGGCTCAAATTTTCATTGATAATATCTTCAAACTTCATGGCATGCCTCATTATATTGTCCATGACCCAGATCCAACTTTCACTAGCAATTTTTGGCAAGAATTGTTCCAGCTCCAGGGAACCCAATTACATCTCAGCATTGCCTATCATCCCCAGACTGATGGCCATACTGAAGTTGTCAACAAGTGTTTGGAAACATATTTGTGATGTTTTGCATCAGACAAACAAAATCAGTGGGCTCACTGGTTACCCCTAGTTGAATGGTGGTGCAACACATCTTACCATATAGCTACTCACATGACTCATTTTGAAGAAATCTACGGGAAAAATCCATCGTCAGTTCTATCATACATGTCAGGTGTCTCGAAGGTTCAGGAGGTTGAAAAAAATCTTATAGTTTGAGAGACCATTCTCTGCTCCCTCAAAGAAAATTTGGTCATGGATTATAATTGCATGAAGCAACAAGAAGATCAAGGTCATTATGAACATCAATTTGTTGAAGGGGACCAGGTGTTTCTTCATCTGTAACCTTATAAACATACTTCACTCAAAGTTGAACAGTGTCAGAAATTTTCTCCCAAATTTTATGGTCCTTACACAATTCTCAAGCAAGTGGGGTTTGTGGCCTACAAATTAACTATGCTCAGTCATTCTAAGCTCCATCCTATTTTCCATGTCTCATTCTTAAATAAATTGATTGGAACTAAGAGCCAAACTCAAACCAGACTCCCTAAGTTAGATGAAGAAAGTTCCATTTTGTTGCAGCCACAAGCAGTCTTGGATCAGCGAGAGCGTTGTCTCCATCAGAGCACCATCAAGGAAGTGTTAATTCAGTGGAAAGAAAAAACTCTAGAATATGCCACCTGGGATTTGCACACCATTCTGCAACAATTTCCTCATCTCAAGCCTTGAGTGAAGATCCTAATAAATCAACCAACTTGTTAGCATTTCTTCTTATATTTAATCACTAGATGAAACTATTGCATAAATCACATCAATTAAAATGTATTACTTATTTCATCTTACTTTAAGTTTGCAAGTATTGCACCTTACATCCCTCCTTGCATTAACATTGCACCCATTTCATACCCACTAGCATTAATATCCACTTTGAATGATTTCGACAAGTCAGGTAATAGTATGGTCGACGAGTGACTAATCTTCTACTTCAATTATTCAAATGATTTATGTTTATTCTTACCCCACTAAAAACTCTTACAATGGGTTATTAAAACATGAACTGGTGCTCCCATAAAACTCCTAACTTTTGTGACATTTATAAGGATGGGACATTTAAGGATATCCTTTATCTTTGTAGGATCAATCTTCAACTCGCCTTCACTAATCACATGCCCTAAGTATACTAGTGATTGCACAACAAACTCACACTTCTTTGCATTTTTTATCAGTTGATGTTTCCTTAATGTCTCTAGCACGTGCTCCAAATATATAACTGTTGAAAACCTCTTGCCCCAACGCCTAGGTATATTGTTATCTAGTGATTTCCTTGTTGCAAATCAGATTAGCAACTCACAAAACAAATATACATTGTTGGAATATTCAACTCAAATAAATCTAGTGGAGGAAAAAAATGAAAACCAAACCATGCACACATAAACACCAATATTTTTGGGTAGATACCTCTGGAAAAAACCTAGAGGGAAAACCAGTGTTGAGAATGATTTTATTATGCTAAAATCAAGGCTCCCATAATACGATTAATGTCCCACTAATATAAATACAACTATAGACAAACCTAGTAAATTGTGTTTCGTTGTACGATCCATATTTGCATGCATGTCCTTAAGTGTCCTCGCGTATATGTGCTTATCTCCACTGACACCCGCATACACGTACAAAAATCCTATACAGAAAACTATGTACAACGCAACCCTTTCATGTGGCTTCACTTCACTGAAACTCGCTTGTGGATGCCTATGTTCTCTCTTCTCCTTGACCTAATCTCTAGATGAAAATCCTTCTCCACCTATCCAAGATCTCCTTGAATCATAGTCCTTCATTATCCAACTCTCTTTGTGTCGACTCTCTCAACACAATACCTATCAAGTATATTCTTCTTTACCCTAGACTTGCTTTTATAATATTGAGTTATAACCTAAACCTAATCTCCAAAGTGATTGATGGTTGAGATTACTTCTCACCTCAGTTGAGATCAATGGCTAAGTTTAAATATTAATTTTTATCATTTCCTTAAATAAATAAATCAATTAATTAATTAAAGCAATTTACTTTAAAACTAAAGTAAATTCAAGGATCGAAGGATTTGGACGATTTCCACATGTCTAGACACATAGACATGTGAGGAAATACCTGTCTAATGCTACCACTAAGATAAACACTCCCTCTTGGCAAGGAAGGTCTTCTACACCACTCCAACTATGTCTATGAAGACAACAAACTTCCCTTTCTCTAAGGGTTTGGTCAGAATATTTGCAACCTTCTCATCCATGGAAATATATTGAAGCTTCACTGCTCCCTTCTAGCTCATATCCCAAATGAAGTGGTATATGATCTCATTATATATGCTTGGACCTGTCATGGAATACTAGATTCTCCGAGAGTTTGATACAACTATTATTATCACAATCTATCATCGTAAGCTCCAACTCCTGATCAAATAACCCTGTAAGCAATTTGGGAACCAAATGGCTTCACAGCTAGTCATACTCGCTACCATATACTATGCCTCTACTAAAATGAGTGATACATAAGTCTTATTCTTGATAAACCAAGTAACCATTGTTGATCCCAAGCTCAAGCAGTACCTTGAGGTGTGTTGACGTCGAGGGACTAGAGAGTCTCCAACATCAACATTTCCAACCTCTAACAGGGCTAGGCGAGAAGAGGCGGGAATATCACCCTAGGCTTAAAGCCCCAAACAAGAAAGTGCATTGAACTCTAGGCCAATTTTCCCCTAACCTACAGTCCAAGCATGAATTCCTTCGCCTTGTAATTTTACTTCTAGCAATATTTGATTTTTATTTAATTTATGATTTTTATGCTATTTTACAATTTAATCACTTCTATGCGGGGTTTTATACATTTGGAGTAACAAAATTAAAATTAATAAAGGAAATGCAAATAATAAACAAAATAAAAAGGCAATGCTTTTGTTTTTGTTTTAGCAAAAAAAGTAACTAAAGCAAAGTTAACTAAAACCTAGAGAAAGTTAATAAACTATGTTAGTTTATTAAGTAATTTAATTAAAAGAAAAGTTTATTACATAACATTAGTTTGAAGAATATAGAGAAATAACATTTTTAATGATATAACATTTTTATATTTCCATTTAGAAGTTAGGATGTAACTAAAACATAATAAAATCAAAATAGTAAAATAAACAAAAGTTTGTGCAAACTAACAAGCTAATAAATAAAACTTTATAAGCATGATTATTTACAAAATAAACATGTTTTGTTTGTCTTTTTAGAATTTTATCTAAAAAAAATCATTCTGAATTCAAAGTGTTAAATTAATAAAGATGAGGAAAACCGAGGACTTTAAAGAAAAATCAAAGAGATAGTTCCAAGTGAGAAAGAAATGGTTTTCATTTAAAAGGCTTCCCAAATAAATTCATAAATCTTCAAAATCTGCAAGTCTCTGCGTAGATTAGGGCTAGGTATATGGTCTTTATCCCTTCTAGACACAATGTACAATAGAAATACCAAGCAGGAAAAGGAAAAAAAGAAAGTTGAGCCAGAAGTGGAATGGAGCAATGGTGGCAGATCACAAGGAGGAAACCTGCATATAGAAATTGATTAGCGCCGAAAAAAATCGAGCCTTAATACAACAAACTAACAAGTAAACCTTTACCTTGTGAAGGCCAGCAAGCTCATCCTCGCTTAATCCTTTTCGTTGCTTCGCAAGACCCCCTGCTGCCAATGATTTTGTCAATCCCTGCTGAAAATGTAAGAGAAGGATAAAATGAAACAATCCTCACAGCACTCCAATCATACCAATATCTAAGTTTTCAACCAAAGTTCTCTCTCAAAATTTTCTCAAATTTTCTCCTTCAAAAATTTATGTCTTCAGAACAATTTTCTCCCCCAATGGTTGTGCGATGATTTTCTTTTATACTTCTTGGTGGACAATTCGTGTAGTTGGGTTCATTTGAAGTAACGAATGTTACGAGGGAAAAACTCTCTATGGTCAAGGGTAAACCACAACAGACAGGTATGACTACAGAAATCAACTCAATTCCATTGTATGCTATATAAACTAATGTGCAAGATAAGAAAGAGGCCTACCTCGATCCAACGTTCGATGATGTTCCACCATTAAGCACTTCGACCCAAAGCTTTATACCTGCAACAAGTTCTCAACAAACAAGTAGAGCAAGTACATAGTGATAATATAAAGGGGTTAGCACATTAGATAACATAATCCATTAATAAACATTACAAACATGCCCATGGATAATAATCATATATTTGCACAATACCAATAGGACGGGAAAGGAGTATTTCTATTAATAATTGACCAGCAGAAGTGACAACATTACAGACTTCTGTGTTGGCACGGTTCAAAACCAAGAAACCAAGTTCCTTCCAACTGGGCCTCCACCACTTCAATCCTCCACCAAAGGTAAGCTCATAGGAGAGAGACAATGAGGTTCTCTCAACAATAGGGAAAGAGCTTGGGGGATGAACATTGTGTTCAGACTTGAGGGACAAAGAGATGCAGACTCAATATGAAGTAATTTCTCCAGAGTAACTTTTCTCTCAAAGTTGAATGCTTTCTCCTCTTTTCCATATCTCGGAATTGTGCTCTTATAGCCTTCAAAATGAAACTGAAGGGTCGAGTCGGAACATTTCCAGTAAATGGAAGGCCAAGGATCAAAGATATCCTATCGTGACATGGAAACCCAACTCCATTTTTTTATTTTCTGGCATAAATCCCGATGTATGCGGGCTCTAGTGGAGCAACCTGTGTATACGCATGCTGTATAGTAGATTGGGCACGTATATGTGGAAAAATATGTATTTTTAGCTCTGGATTCATCAAAAAGGGATGAAAAGTATGCATAAGGGAATGGAAAAAGGCCCTTTGTGCAAGATTGCAATGGTGAGGAAAATCTTACTATAACAGATTCCCCCTAATGTGTGAGGTCAGAGGAGTATATGCGATGGTCGAAATACATTATAAATAACCCAGAAGTGGAGTGGTAGAGAACCAGTTGGACGAACTCAATTGCTTATTACATTCTATATTGACTTTGCATACATGGTTGTTAATAATAGAATGTAGATCCATGTGGAAAATATACCAAATAAGTGTTTGTGGCCATGAATAAGCAAATACAAATGTGGTTATATGCCAAAAGTTGTCATAGTTGCGAACAAGGCCCAGTGAAACCAGTCTCAAAATCAATCTGAATATATCTGTATACCATGGAGTACAATATGATCTCCCATGATCACTGAAGTCAAATAGGTGTTGGTCCAATGAAAGGGAAGCAATAGCTCAGGAAATTTGTGGCCACATAGTGATGTCTTCAAGTCTTCTACACTATCTGCCAAGGGTGCAAGTCTACATCATTTGAATAAAGGAGTTGAGGTGGAACACAATGAGACATTGTTTGATTACCAGTCATTGAGGTATACCATTAACAAACGCGAGACATCCTACCAATAATGAAAGTAGGTATCAAGGCACCGAGTACATTCCTACAAGTGTGAATAAAGGAGTCGGTGTCGAAGACTTGAGAAATCCATTGATGAGGAGAATTTGATGTATTCCCATCTGTCAATGGAGAGAGAGCCTGCCACTAATGACTGCAAGCCTCCAGGTACTCATAAAAATCTAGGTCCCATATCTAGAATAAATGAGTTGAATTTGATGGAAAGAGACTCGTTGAAAGGAGAGCATTAAGGCATCTCCCATCAGTCAGCACGAGGAATAAAGCAAGAGATTCATAATTTGGTGGAGATCAAACGAATAACATGTTCATGAAAAAACGACCCTATGTGTCTTTCGCGTGTGCCAATTGCAAGCGGTACACGAAAAAGACCCTCTGAATAGCAGCCAATGATGAAAATTGTTGACAAAGGCGAGGAAACCATCAATAAGGCTAATGGCATCCAAGGAACTGCACGAATCCTAAAGTGTGAATAGATGTCTTGCAGTCAAACACAAGGGAAACCACCCAGTCAATGACCAATGATGAAATGTCGATTGTTGGGTTCAAGGTGACCTACCGATGATGAAATTAGGGCTAGGGTGCATGATAAGACCATAGTATCATGTGATTCTGAGACAAACTAAGGGTATGGCCAACATGCAAAATCAATATTTCTGAGGAGTGGCTGACACAATCTTGATAGACTTCCTTTGAACAAGAGCATAAGACATATGGTGGACTCTGGCAGCATAGACTCAATGATGTGACTATTAGATGCAAGAGGCATCAATAATGTTCTCTATAGGGACTTGAAGATTAACCAGTCGGTAGAGAAAACTCTGTAACGAGATCATCTTCCTAAGGCCGTGCTAAACCCAAAATTATGATGACACAAGGACTCAATCATTTTGTGCTTTGTTCAAAGGCGACACGACTGTTGCCAATTATAATATAGTACTCCCTTCCCGCCCGTCTTTTTTTGTTTTTTAATAACAAATGAATGCTATGATACAGAGGAGGAAACGAGTGTTGCAAGTAAGAAAAACTAGTTCCAGTATTGGAACGTACCTATTCTTAATGCAAGGAAATGCATGCGGGAGATGGACACTCGAGATGATGTTCCCTCCAGGGTATAGGGTGTCAAATTGTGAAGGATATAAATAAGGCTCTGCTTGGTTGAGGATGCAAAAACTGCTTAGGCAACGGCTTATAATGCAAAGCGAGAAGCGGCTAAAGGCTCAATACTTCAAGTGAGTGCATGAGATGCAATCACAACTTAACACCAAAAAAATTCCTTTTTTATGTCTTTTAGTCTACTTGGTGTGAAAAAGGGGTAAACTTGTGTCAAATAGACGTATTTTCAAATCCAATTTATGAGTGTGAAAAAGACAAGTTCACTCGGCAATCTTTTCTAATTTTGATAGCGAGTCGGAAAAGAGCTTAACTAAGACTCATGACCTTTCAAATCCAATTTAACGAGTGTGAAAGGGACAAATCACTAGGCAATCTTTTCGATTTTTTAGACGAGTCGAAAAAGAGCTTAACTAAGACTCGTTAGGGATATCCTAGGCGGCAAGTCATGGGGGAGGCCAAGGCTCCCATGCGGACCTTCTGTGGAATGTCAGTATCTTACTAAGAACCAACACAAGCTTGCGAATACCTAAAGCTCTCCAAGTCGAGGAGGACAAAGTGCTAACGGAGGTTATCGTCTTTGTGTTATATCGGATAATGTCTCTTCCTAGAAAAGACATAGGCGGAGGCATTGGATGCCCCACAATACCATCCCAATCAAAGGGAACCTCATCAAGACTTGGATGGAAAGAAATCGAGAAGAGTAAAACTCTCTCTTGTTCAGAAGGTGAAGTAATAGAAATGCTAAGGACATGGCATAGAAGGTATAGAACTAGAGCCAGAAGAGCGGGATCGACCAAAAATTGCATTGGCGCGACCGCTTCCTTAGACTTTTCACTCTCCGAGAGAAGAGTGGGGTCGATCGAATATTACATCGATATGACCACTTCCTCAACCATTGGTTGAATAGGATGCGAGACAACAAGGTCAAGAGGTGTATCACCCCAAAAAACAGGAGTGTTGTCGGTCGAAGATTGCATCGACGTGACCGTAGGTTGAACAATATGTGAGACAAAAAGGTCAAGAGACGCGTCATCCCCGAACATAGGAGAGGTGTCGGTCGAAGATTGCATCGACACGACCACAGGTTGAACGGGATGTGGGACAACAAGGTCAAAGGACGCATCAACCCCTAAAGGGAAAGGGGTGTCAGTCAAAGATTGCATCGGTGTGACTGTTGTATCAACCAAAGAAGGAACGGAGTGTTGTGAAACCATAGATGCCTCAAAACCCAAAGGGCCCTTAGGTGAGCCCCACGTTTCTGGTATCCCAACAGTAACAGGACATAAACGAGTAAGGTGACTTCCTTCACAAGTCCTGAAAAGGAATCTAGGCTTACGTCTGAGATGTCTAGGCTTCTCAATCATATGAATGCCCCCAGCATGACTTGCAATGGCTGGTGACATGCTCCCAGCATGACTTGCAGTGGCTAGTATCAAATCTCCAACATGACTAGCAGAGGTTGGTGATGGATCCTCAACATGAATAGCAGAGGTTGGTGATGGATGTGTAGTGTGACTAGCAGTGACCAGACATGTGCCCCCAGCATGACTTCCAATGGTTGGTTGCAAATCTTCAACATGACTTGTAGAGGTTGTCGGCCAATCTCCAACATGACTAGCAGAGGTTGGTGATATAATGTCAGTATAACACGCAGTGACTGGACTTGCGCCCCCAGCATGACTTGCAGCAGTTGGTTGTAGGTCTTCAACATGACTTGCAGAGGTTGTCGACCAATCTCCAACATGGCTAGTAGAGGTTGGTAATATAACACCAGTATGACACGCAGTGACTGAACTTGTGGTGGTGGTGAACTGCGGCATTTGAGACCAAGTTCCAAGGAAAGATTGGTTTTGATGAATTGAAGGCCAGGATGGATCCTGGTTTACACCATGTCCCTGTCCGACAAGATAATATCCTCCTCCATACCGATACATAAAGGGTTGTAAGGGCATCGATACTGAGGAAGTCACTTGTGAAGAAAAAGCAACATGACAAGGGTTACTCATGTGAGGATATATGTTTCCCCCAGACGAAAGAACTTCGTGAGGGGGGTTTCCCATACTATAAAAATAATCCCCCCCGGATGAAACACCAAAGGGCAGATGGAGGTCCGCCATGTGAAAAGTGTTCATAGGAACCGACATAGTGGAAGAAGGATAAGTGGACAGAGTGTAACAAGTAGAATGATTACTTAATTGGGCACTTACTTCTCGCATAATGGATTTGTAGGAAGGAAGGTTCCAACCTCCTACTATAAGAGGTGTTTGAAGGATATGACTCCCACCAAACGGAGAGGGATAAGAAGGAGGCACCATGCCCCCAGACCCAAAACTTGTATTCGCATAAGGAGGCGAGATAGAGGATGGAAAGTGCGAAGACATATCATACATACCATGAGAAAAATGATCAGAGACCCAAGGCATTGACTGAGTACCATAATTCTGCATACCATTATAAAAAACGGACGGATTTTCCCCCATGAATGTCATGGGGGGGTAGCAATAAATGAGGGGGTCAAAGGAACCCCACTATTCATGATGAAGAGAACTCGGTATAAACTCTTAAGGCTAACTAGTAATCAAAGATCATACCAAAATTCAAACAACCAATATGCATGCAAACGGGCTAAAGTGGCTGAGTGGCCTCCCTCGCTAAAGAAGGTATGTCTTGTCCAAGAGGGACCTGAGACTCCCTGCTAAAGTTTGGAGGTAACAGAATCAGTTATAGGGGCCCTCGTAGGCTTAACAACCAGTCGGTCAGATCCCCCTGGAGAGGTAATCCTCCATAAAGGTTGTATGTTGTCCGACCCCTATCTGACCTAGGGTACAAGAAGAATAACCCCTGCAAGTAACCTATGAGATACCTAAGTCAAGCAACTAATAAACCATTGTATAATCGATGCACAGGTGAGCAGTTGTAAGTCCATATCACCGTATGGGCAGGGTAGCAAAGCCTAAAACCTTTAAAGCACCACCTCTCATAGAGATATGGGTACTAGCAGGATCCCCAAATACGAATAAATCCACAGAAATATCTTTGATGCTAGGTGAGTATCCAGGGGTTATCCCTTCAAATAACTTTGCACGACTTCGTGATTAACTCCGGTGTGAGCAAAGCCTCTTGATCTTACCAATTATACAATAGACTTCACAACTCCCTTTCTCAGACATATATGTTGATTTAATTTCCTTAGAGAAGTTTACTCACAAAATCCTATTCCAAGGCACTAAATCCTAGACTAGTCTGTGTACCCTAAAAATAAAATTGTGACGAATCAATTTTAGTTTAAAGCGTCAATTTTATTGGCCATGATTACTCAAAAGGGTATGGAAGTGAAACTCATGATGTTATGACTCTGCAAGAAAATAAATATGAATATAATGCAAAGTCTATCTTTAACTTTTTCAATGAATGATATGCTAATAAAAATAGTGCAATTTTCAATTTCAACTCGCAATTCAGAAGTAAAATGCAATCTTTCGATAAATGCACTAAGCTAATGATAAAGGTTCAAAGACAAAAATGCCAACCAATGCAAAATGCCTATTTTTTTTTGTATTTTCAATATATTAAAGAGAAAATGCATGGACTGAAAAGCAATCTGATATATAAATTATATTGTGTATAAACAAAATAACTCAAGCAGAATACCAAGCAGCCAAGCAAACAACCGAGGGTTCAAGGACAAACCAAAAATGAAAAATAATGAGAAAGACTACACCCAAAAACTCATCTCCAAACAGGTTTCTTGTCAACCCAGAGAAGCTCAACAGGCACTACAAAGACCTAAGAAGTCTCAGCAAACATCAAATCCCACCCAGCAATAACTAAACCAAGCAAACAAGCAAGGGAAAGTGGTATACACGACTGTTCAAGAGAACAGTGTGTATATACACAGCTTGTAGTGAGACAGCACGCGTGTATACATGATTGTCAAGGAAAAAGGAGCGTACAGGCTTTAAAACAAGGCCAGGCAAGGGCAAAAAGGTTGAAAACTCAGACCCAGAGTGAACAGAATCTATCAAGTAGTGATACGACAAGAAACACAAAGGAAAAAGAGAAATGTGGGAAGAAAAAGTACTTCAACCCTCAGAAGGAAGATCTCCCCCCAGTTGAGTTGCCAATTTTGTTACAAGGGAAACACTCTCTCTCTATGGTCAAGGGTAAACCACAACAGACAGGTATGACTACAGAAATCAACTCAATTCCATTGTATGCTATATAAACTAATGTGCAAGATAAGAAAGAGGCCTACCTCGATCCAACGTTCGATGATGTTCCATTGTTGAGCACTTCGACCCAAAGCTTTATACCTGCAACAAGTTCTCAACAAACAAGTAGAGCAAGTACATAGTGATAATATAAAGGGGTTAGCACATTAGATAACATAATCCATTAATAAACATTACAAACATTCCCATGGATAATAATCATATATTTGCACGATACCAATAGGATGGGAAAGGAGTATTTCTATTAATAATTGATCAGCAGAAGTGACAACATTACAAACTTCCATGTCGGCACGGTTCGAAACCAAGAAGCCAAGTTCCTTCCAACTGGGCCTCCACCACTTCAATCCTCCACCAAAGGCAAGCTCATAGGAGAGAGACAATGAGTTTCTCTCAACAATAGGGAAAGAGCTTGGGGGTTGAACACTGTGTTCAGACTTGAGGGATAAAGGGACGCAGACTCAATATGAAGTAATTTCTCCAGAGTAACTTTGTTGTCAAAGTTGAATGTTTTCTCTTGTTTTCCATAGCTCGGAATTGTGCTCTTACAGCCTTCAAAACGCAACTGAAGGGTCGAGTCGGAACGTTTCCAGTATATGGAAGGCCAAGGATCAGAGATCTCATGTCGTGACATGGAAACCCGACTCCATTTTTGTATTTTCTGGCACAAATCTCGATGTACGCAGGTTGTAGTGGAGCAGCCTGCATATACGCATGATGTATAGTAGATAGGGCGCGTATATGTGGAAAAATATGAACTTTTAGCTCTGGATTCATCAAAAAGGGATGAAAATTCTGCATAGGGGAATGGAAAAAGACCCTCTGTGCAAGATTGCAATGGTGAGGCAAATCTTGCTATAACAACGAACAAATATTTGTATTAGTTAGAAACGTTATGGATGTTTAACTCTAAACCATATTTATTGGGAAATTTTGTTGTTCTTTGATTATCCACATATTCGTTAGATGTTATACTTATTTCAAAGCATGTATGTGTGCGATTTACCTTTCCATGACACAACAAATCGACTTTTGGCATTTTTAGAGATTTAGAGAACTCGGTCGCAGTGGTTTTGTATTAATTCTCGGAGGAGGAAAACAAAACTTGGATTCAATAGCTTCCCAGCATGTGCAGAAAACCATTCTTGGAACGAGTATGGCTTTCGTCCCTAGAATATCAGCATTGAACATTTTACCTAGAACGTCATTATCTCTAGTTGGTATGCCTTTCTCCTAGCTTGAATAGATTGTCGTTTGAATTTAATGAGTAATAAAATTCCAACCCAACGAAGTTGTCAGATTCATAAATTTCCCCCACTGTAGTTCAATCAAGTGCTTCGTTGGCCATAGCACCCAAAACTGCAAAGGCATTTGCAAATCTTGCAAACTTGTAAAAATCCCAATGGATAAACTCGATACGATTTTCTTCTGAAAGAATCTGACCCTAAAGTATTGGCGAATTCATGATGTAGCGTCATTTCTCGAGGCCCTTTTTTTTTAACAATCTTGATTAAATTCAAGAAAATTATAGGATGGTCATATCACCTACAAGGACCTTCAAAGTGCAGCTTTGTTTCTTGATAAGTTGGATTGTATTTGTGTGATATCATGTCAGGTTCGGAACTCAAGAGTGAGACTTCTTAAGACCATAAAATGGGTATTGACCATCGCATCTAGAGCAGAGAGCTCATTTTCTCGGTTCCTGCATCCTCATATTAGTACAGGAATCACAACTTTCTTATGAACATGGAGACTCCTCCAATGGATATCCGGTGCAGGAACATGGTCATGTTTCTTCTCTCTTTTCTAACATTTCATCTGGACTCCATATAGCAAGAAGATAAAAGCATGGGTCATCTGGTTGTCTAGGATCAAGCTCACTTAAAAGCTGATGGTTATCTAGAATTTCATATACTCGATGCTCAATGTGAAGTTGACCTATATTTTTTAGCTTGGGTACAGGTATTGTAGCAACTTCAGGTGTTAGAGCCACTAAAACCCTCAATATTGTCAATGCATTGGCACCTTCTGAACACTGGATGTTGTTTTCATATAGATTATACCGTGTTGCACAGTCATCGTAATTCAAGTTGATAGTTGGTATTTCATCATCCTCTTTAGCAGGTGATTCAATAACTAGACTTTCTGAGCTGTCTACATACTCGTGTTCTAGTGTTTTGGGCTCTTCAATTATTGGTTCATAGTTTTGGAACTGGAAATTTGATGCTAAAAACTCCTACAGAATTATGGAATCTGGTGTCATATGTTGTTGTTGAATGGGTTCAAGAGCTATCATGTTGTTGAGGAGACGTCATTTCCATAATGTTTGATTGAGAACTTACCTTTGTAGTATTGAATACAATAACCTTGCAATCAGGAAGTATGTTAATTGACCATGCAGGTAGGAGATACATTACATTTCGGGACTGGACAATCGCATCATATTTAAAATCCATATTTGTAAGGAATGTTGCGCACTCTCCTTTATTCGTTTCAAAAACATGTGCCTCTTGTAAAAGGCCCAATGAGGAATATTTGGGCTTTCCAAAAAGCAAAGCACGTCTACATAGCTTTCTTTCCACATGTAAATCTTTAAGGTGGTCCCATTTACGTTGTCTGACAATGCCATATTCATTTATTGGCGCATCATAATCATAACTTGGTGCAACGAATGGCTTTGCAGATCGGTCAAATGTTGTTCCTCCATGATACATGTAATAATTTACTAATGTTCCTTTTGTTACAAAAAATTGTGCAACAACATATGCAATATATTCTACTGGTCTTTGAGGTGACCTTCCCCCAAATACTTGGAACCAACCAATCCAATTCTCAGTCCACATGTCTCATTCTTTTCTTTTGCATCATGTTCCATTACTTTATTTCCATAAATATGATCTTGATAACCCATAATATATCATTAACTAGAGAGGGCATGGAAATGTTTAAGTTATAACAAAAGGAACGTGACATAACTTTTGTTACATTATGGATGCCAAGTCATGAGACATATTTTAGAAAATGAGGTATGTTGGGTGGAATATGGCATGACTTTGAAATATATAATATGGTCATAACTGACCTTGAAGAATAGTTATTGAGTCTCTCTTTTATATAGTGAATAAGGTGGGTGCATATATCAACAAGGGTGACATAAGGGTCTTTGTACATGTGTGTCATTTGTGATATAAGATGGTGTGAATAATGTGAGGAGTGAGTAAAGGGATCTGCTTAGTAGTAAGTCAAGCGTCACAATAAATTCACTTACGAACAATGCGCCAATATTTAATGAGAAAAGCAAAACTTTGTGCAAGTAGTGTGACTCGAGACGGAGCATGGTAACGCTTTTTTGGCTAAGTATTGTTGACAAAAATCATCGTCAACAATTTCCAACCAGCAGATGTGTGTCGCTTATAGGGCGTGCAACTTGAAACAATAAACTTGCGATCCTTTATTATCTGGAGGAAGGGAAAGGGAAGGGTAATGGAAGGACTAAGGGTGACTCGATGTGGAACAAGAAGAGGCCGATAGGGTTAGGTGGACCAGGTTATACAATAGGGGGAAACACGATGGAGGTCAAGGGATTCATGGATCAGGCCTTCATGGAATAACTCATGGAAAGTGATAAGTATGAGGGGGTTTGGTCCTATTGTATATCCTGAAGGGACGACTCTTTTATATAT
Organism: Picea sitchensis; assembly: GCA_010110895.2. Lineage (NCBI taxonomy): Eukaryota > Viridiplantae > Streptophyta > Pinopsida > Pinales > Pinaceae > Picea > Picea sitchensis. Next base: position 115,752 of record SNQJ01S0006087.1, on the reverse strand, counting down.
TGACAAAAATGATTACAAAGGTAAAAAAATGTCATGGATGTGCGTTAAGGGAAAGACCCAAGTTAAACACTGAGCATCCACAACATGTATGTTGGAGGCATCTCAAACTGAAGAGGATGGAGAAAGGGAAATAAAGAAGATGGGGATAGGACTGATGAATGTGAAGAGCAAGGATGTATCGCGTAGCAAGCGCATGGTAGACAAGCGAGGGATTATGACAAAGAAAGGAAACTTGGTTCACCTGCAAGTTTGTTGTCCACCAAAACACATTTGGTCAATTAGTTAAAAATATATAGATATCCTGCATTTTAATATTACCAATCGTTGCTCCATCACTTATGATCATGAAAAGGTAAAAAATAAAAGAAAGCAAAACGAAAGAAGAATAACAACGAGAAAATAAACAAAATAACCAAAACTAATTTACCCCTTATCGAAAACTTTTATCATTATTATTATTTTATTTTTATTATTTATGTACAGAGGAAAAGAAACCATTAGCTTGGACTCGGGTCGGATGAAATTTAGCGTAAAGGAATGTGTCACCTGCTTTGCATGTAGGTCTTATGAATTTGAAAAATTTGTGCGTGGAGGGACTGCCAAAATTCCAACCAACAGATGTATCTGGTGCAGAGATACAATTAATCAATATCCAAAAGAAACGACCACCAACCTCCAAGACATGCCAACCAACAAATTCTTTGTCAATAATGATGAAGGTATTGATTGAATTAGATTTAGGGTTTAGGGTTTGTACCTTAAAGGGATGATCCATGAATTCAACAAACAAATTAGCATCATCTTTATGGACCTTTATATCAGGAACAGGGTCGTCATGATACAAAGAAGATTCATAACATGGATTAGAAAACATAGGAATGTCCCTACAACATTCACTATCATAACAAGTGCACCTAGGAGGGATATGATTGATGGTGTCAAGTTCTTTAACCTCTCTTGATTGAAACAAAGGATTAGAAAAAAAAGTATATAAGTTAAGATCTTGATTGGACTCATAATAATCTTCAAAATAGGACGCCTTGGTTGTATCATTAAGTTCATGTTGGTCTACATCATTTGACCACTCATTAGCATTATCAACAAATAAAAATGCATCATAAATTGGCTTGATATGATTAGCCTTGGTGTCTTTATATGTATAATCAAATTCACTCTCACATGTGTGTGGATAAGAGGCTCGAAATGAAAGATGACTTTGGGATTGAGTTGTTTCATGAGGCTTACGAAGGGTGATGTTTGATATGTGAGAGATGGATTGATCATTAAACATCATGATATAATCATAATCCTCTTCACATCCAAGATCTTGAGCACAAGTATTTAATTCATTATAATTAGGCCCTGAGAGAGAGGGCTCCTGAGATATACTCCCAGCATGATTTGAAGAATGAGACTTGAGAAATAACATGTGATCTTGTAAGCTCTTAATGACAAGGATTAAATAATACAACTCCTTGTGTGAATCATAAACGCCAAAGGAGTAACTTGTTCTACGGATTTTCTCTTCGAAGTAGAGGCAAGTGGATAGGGCTAGCTCTAGGTTTTGAAGGTTCTTTTCTTCAATCCGCCATCGATAAAGAGGAGGTAGAAATTCGTAGTAATGCAACAGAGCATCCAAGTTGGTGGGGCGAATGAGAGTAGGAATTAAATTGTATAACTTGACAAACTGAAGATTAGAAGTAAGAATTCTCTCATTATCCTTCATGCATAATTGGTTAAACCTCTTAAGATGCTCGTAAGGAATATCTAATTGCCCAAAGGTAGAAGTAAACTAGTGAGAAAGTTCAAATCAAGTAGAGATGCATCCATCGGGAATTTTGCCAAATAAAGAGGCAGCATCGCCCTTAAGGGAATTCATAAACAGAAACATGAAACTATCATTATTACTTACTCCGAGAATGGTGCAAACATTCGAAAACGCACGACGATCTTGAATCACTTTAACAGTTCCATCGCCATGGAAGAGAGGCAAATGATTCTTGAATTTGTGAGGTAAAGGGTTCACCGGGTGAGCGAACTTCAAGGGAGTGGGTACACACCAAGGGGAATTGTTCAGGTTTTCCTCAAAATCAAACATTCCATACTTGTGAACGAATTTCCCAAGGTCAATAGCTGAAACCACAGGGTTACAACCACCAAACAAGCTTCCAATTGGTTGAGACATCGAGGTCTAGGAAAAGTAAAAATAAAATTGACAGAATTACAACAAAAACTAGGAACAAACCATTGAACGGTCGTCCCCAGTATGGTCGCCAAAAATATGTTGACGTCGAGGGACTAGAGAGTCTCCAACATCAACATTTTAAACCTCTCGTGGGGCTAGGCGAGAAGAGGCGGGAATATAACCCTAGGCTTAAATCCCTAGACAAGAAAGTGCATTTAACTCTAGACCAATTTTCCCCTAACCTACAGTCCAAGCATGAATTCATTTGCCTTGTAATTTTATTTTTAGCAATATTTAATTTTTATTTAATTTATGATTTTTATGTTATTTTACAATTTAATTACTTGTATGCGGGGTTTTATACATTTGGAGTAACAAAATTAAAATTAAAAAAGGAAATGCAAATAATAAACAAAATAAAAAGGCAATGCTTTTGTTTTTGTTTTAGCAAAAAAAGTAACTAAAGCAAAGTTAACTAGAAGCTAGAGAAAGTTAATAAACTATGTTAGTTTATTCAGTAATTTAATTAAAAGAAAAGTTTATTACATAACATTAGTTTGAAGAATATAGAGAAATAACATTTTTTATGATATAACATTTTTATATTTCCATTTAGAAGTTAGGATGTAACTAAAACATAATAAAATCAAAATAGTAAAATAAACAAAAGTTTATGCACACTAACAAGCTAATAAATAAAACTTTATAAGCATGATTATTTACAAAATAAACATGTTTTGTTTGTCGTTTTAGAATTTTATCTAAAACAAAATATTATGAATTCAAAGTGTTAAATTAATAAAGATGAGGAAAACCGAGGAATTTAAAGAAAAATCAAAGAGATAGTTCTGAGTGAGTATTTTCATTTAAAAGACTCCCCAAACAAATTCATAAGTCTTCAAAATTTGCAAGTCTCTGTGTAGACTAGCGCCAGGTATATGGTCTTTATCCCTTCTAGACACAATGTTCAATAGAAAGATCAAGCAGGAAAAGGAAAAAAAGAAAGTTGAGTCAGAAGTGGAATGGAGCAATGGTGGTGGATCACGAGGAGGAAACCTGCATATAGAAACTAATTAGCACCGAATAAAATCGAGCCTTAATACAACAAAATAACAAGTAAACCTTTACCTTGTGAAGGCCATCAAGCTCATCCTCGCTTAATCCTTTTCGTTGCTTCGCAAGACCCCCTGTTGCCAATGATTCTATCAATCCCTACTAAAAATGTAAGAGAAGGATAAAATGAAACAGTCCTCACATCACTCCAAGCAACTACTCTCTGAATTTTCTGCCAAAGTTCTCTCTCAGAATTTTCTCTAAATTTTCTCCTTCAAAAATTTTTGTCTTCAGAACAATTTTCTCCCCCAATGGTTGTGTACTGCTTTTCTTTTATACTTCTTAGTGGATAGTTTGAGTAGTTGGGTTCGTTTGAAGTAACGAATAAAGATTCATATTAGTTAGAAACGTTATGTATATTTAACTCTAAACCATATTTACTGGGAAATTATGTTGTTCTTTGCTTATCCATGTATTCGTTAGCTATTATGCTTATTTCAAAGCATGTATGTGTGTGACTTACCTTGCCATGACACAGCAACTCGACTTTTAGCATTTTTAGTGATTTAGAGAACTCAGTCGTAGTGTTTTGTATTAATTCTCAGAGGAGGAAAACAAAACTTGGATTCAATAGATGCCTGGCATGTGCAGAAAACCATTCTTAGAACGAGTATGGATTTTGTCCCTGGAATATCAGCATTGAACATTTTACCTACAACGTCATTATCTCTAGTTGGTATGTCTTTCTCCTGGCTTGAATATATTGTCGTTTGAATTTGATGAGTAATAAATTCCATCCCAACGAAGTTGTCAGATTCATTAATTTCCCCCACTGTAGTTCAATCAAGTGTTTCGCTGGCCAAAGCACCCAAAACCGTAAAGACATTTGCAGATCTTGCAAACTTGTAAAAATCCCAATGGATAAACTCGATATGATTTTCTTTTGAAAGAATATGACCCTACAATATTGGTGAATTCATGGCGTAGTGTCATTTCTCGGGGCCCCCTTTTTTTTAACAGTCTTGATTAAATTCAAGAAAATTATATAATGGTTGTATCACCTACAAGGACCTTCAAAGTGAAGCTTTGTTGCTTGATAAGTTGGATTGTATTTGTGTGATATCATGTCAGGTTTGGGAATCGAGAGTGAGACTTATTGAGACCATAAAATGGGTATTGACCATCGCATCTAGAGCAGAGAGCTCATTTTCCCAGTTCTTGCATCCTCATATTTGTACAGGAACCACAACTTTCTTGTGGACATGGAGACTCCTCCAATGTATATGCGTTGCATGAACATGGTCATGTTTCTTCTCTCTTTTCTAACATTTCATATGGACTCTGTATGGCAAGAATATAAAATAATGGGTCATCTGGTTCTCTAGGATCAAGCTCACTTAAAAGTTGATGGTTATCTAGAATTTCATATACTCGATGCTCAGTGTGAAGTCGACTTATATTTTTTAGCTAGGGTATAGGTATTGTAGCAGCTTCAGGTGGTAGAGCCACTAAAGCGCTCGATATTGTCAATGCATCAGCACCTTCTAAACATTGGATGTTGTTGTCATACAGATTATATTGTGTTTCACAGTCATCATAATTCAAGTTGATAGTTGTTATTTCATCATCCTCTTTAGCAGGTGATTCAATAACTAGACTTACTGAGCTGTCTACATACTCGTGTTCTGGTGTTGTGGGCTCTTCAATTAATGGTTCATAGTTTTGGAACTGAAATTTTGATGCTAAAAAATCCTATAGAATTATGGAATCGTGTGTCATGTGTTGTTGTTGAATGGGTTCAAGAGCTAGCATGTTTCTAAGGAGACATCATTTCCATAATGTTTGATTGAGAACTTATCTTTGAAGTATTGAATACAACAGCCTTGCAATTGGGAAGTATGCTAATTGACCATGCAGGCAGGAGATACATTACATTTCGAAACTGGATAGTCGCATTAGATTTAAAATCCATATTTGTAAGGAATGTTGCGCACTCTCCTTTATTCATTTCAAAAACATGTGCCTCTTGTAATAGGCCCAATGAGGAATAGTTGGGCTTTCCAAAAATCAAAGCACGACTACATATATTTATTTCCACATGTAAATATTTAAGGTGGCCCCATTTACGTTGTCTGATAATGCCATATTCATCTATTGGTGCATCATAATCATAACTTGGTGCAACAAATGGACCTGCATATCGGCCAAATGTTGTTCCTCCATGATACATATAATAATTTACGAATGTTCCTTTTGTTGCAAAAAATTGTGCAACAGCATATGCAATATATTCTACTGGTCTTTGAGGTGACCTTCCCCCAAATACTTGGAACCAACCAGTCCAATTCTCAGTCCACATGTCTCATTCTTTTCTTTTGCATCATGTTCCATTACTTTATTACCATAAATATGATCTTGATAACCCATAATATCTCATTAACTAGAGAGGGCATGGAAATGTTTAAGTTATAACAAAAGGAATGTGACATAACTTTTGTTACATTATGGATGGCAAGTCATGAGACATATTTTAGAAAATGGGTTTTTTTGGATGGAGTATGGAATGGATTTGAAATATATAATATGGTCATAACTGACATTGAAGAATATTTATTGAGTCTCTATTTTATATAGTGAATAAGGTGGGTGCATATATCAATAAGGGTGACATAAGGGTCTTTGTACATGTGTGTCATTTGCGAGATAAGACGGCGTGAATAATGTGAGGAGTGAGTAAAGGGCTTTGCTTGGTAGTAAGTCAAGCATCACAATAAATTCACTTACGAACAATGCTCCAATATTTAATGAGAAAAAGAAAAACTTTGCGCAAGTAGTGTGACTCGAGAGGGAGCCTGGCAACACTTTGCTAGCTAAGTGTTGTTGATAAAAATTATCATCAACAAGGTTCTCTTTCTGTCTATTGCACTCCCTACCCAATCTAAGTTTGTATATCCCTACAACTCCACTCCATCTCCTTGAAGATATCTTAATCCATACTCCATTGTACCTCTCAAGTACCTGAGCACATGTTTTGTTGTGATCCAATGCACCTACCTTGGCTCCACCATGAACTAACTCAAGGTGTTCACAACAAAACATATATCTAGCCTAATGTTGACCAAATACATCAAGGACCATATCAACTGCTTGTATATCTCAGGATCCACCAACTCTAAATATGAAGTCGCCACCTTCTTCATATTGGTAACGATAGGTGTAGCCATCAGTCTACGGTCATCCATCATCCTCAAGATCTCCACTGCATACTTCCATTGACTAAGGAAGATCTCACTTGATTCCTGATATAACTCTAATCCCAATAAAAAATGCATCAATCTAATGTCCTTCATCTCAAACCCACTAGCCAAATCTACTTTGCACCCTACAATAAGCTCTGCTACACCTGTGAGAAACAAATCACGAACGTATAAAACCAATATGATTGGATCCACCCCAACAAGTATGAAGTACAAGTTAGGATCCATTGCACTCTTGGTAAATCCCATGCTCTGCAAATATTCGTCAATGCTGGAATACCACGCCCTAGGTTCATGTTTGAGTCTGTACAAGGATTTCTTAAGCCTACACACATGAGAATCCCTCCCATGTACCTCAAATCCCTAAGGTTTCTATATGTATACTTCCTCCTAAATGATCCCATTGAGGAAAGTTGTTTTCACATCCATATGATGTACCCTCCACTTCATAATTGAAGTAACATAAATAAAATCTTGAACAGAACCATACCTGGCTACTAAAGCCAATGTCTCCTCGTAGTCCACTCGCTCTTTGTGGGAGAACCCTCTCGCCACAAAACTCACCTTGAACTTCTCGATGCTACCATCTACATCATGCTTGATTTTGTAAATCCACCTAGAACTCACAACTGACTTCCCCTCTGGTCTCATCACTATGTCTCAAACATCATTCCTCATGATAGAGGTGTACTACTCCACCATGGCATCTCGCCATACCCGTTGATCTCTTGCTTCCTCAAAACTGGAAGGCTCAGCATCAATGATACTACTCATAAGCGCCATATAGTTCAGAAACTTCTTCGGAGGCTTGCGCAATATGACCACACTCCCAGGAGCCTCACCAGCAACCTTCAATGTCTCCCGGCGCATGGTCAAAACTAGTGCTAATAATGATTTTATTATGCTAAAATCGTGGCTCTCGTAATAGGGATAATGGCACACTAAGAGAAATACAACTGCAGACAAACTTGGTAGAGTTTGTTCCGCTATATGACCCAAATATACATGCATTTCGAGGTGTACCCACCTGTCCTAAGTGCCCCCGCGTATACACGCCTGTCTCCATTGGTTCCTGCATACATGTATGAAAATCTTGTACGAAAAACTCTATACAGCCCAACCCTTTCATGTCGCTTCACTTGACTAAAACCCACTTGGGGCTACCTCTGTTCTCTCTTCACCTTGACCTGGTCTCTAGATGGAATTCCTTCTCCATCTATCCAAGTTCTCCTTGAATCACGGTCCTTTGTGATCCAATATTCTTTGTTTCAAATCTCTCAACACAATACCTATCAAGTAAAGTATCTTCTCCTTTACCCTAGCCTTTCTTTTATAATCTTGAGTTATAATCTAAACCTAATCTCCAAAGTGATTGATGGTTGAGATTACTTCTCACCTCACTTGAGATAAATGGCTAAGTTTAAATGATAATTTTTAGCATTTCCTTAAATACCTCGATTAATTAATTAATAAAACCAATTCACTTTAATAAGTCCTTTAACTAAAGGAAATTCAAGGATAGAAGGATTTGGATGATTTCCACACGTCTAGACAGGTAGACCTATGTTGAATACCTATCTGATGCTAACACTAACATCAACAATAGCATGCTCCTCCCAAGTAGACCATTTTTTTTTAGATTAATATGATAAATGAATATATGAATGGGTGCAACACATCGTTCATTAAAAGCATAAAACTAGATGGTGCATTACTCAAATTGAAAGGCTTTATTAACCATATGTTAAGACCTTGATTCATCTTGAAGGAGGTCTTCCAAGTATATTTTTCCTTAATATGGACTTGATGACATCTAGATTTCAAATATATATTAGTGAAGTACCTTTCATGTCGCAATAGATCTAGCAATTCATTAATTTAGTGTAAAGGGTATCAATTCTTGAGAGTGATATTATTTGGAGATCTATATTCAATGCACATTATCCACATCTCATCCTTCTTGGGTACTAAAATGTGAGGAGAAATGCATGGTGAGGTACTTGGACTTGAATTTTTAGTCCAACAACTCTTGCAATTGCTTCTTCGCCTCATCTGACTCCAATATGAATCGTCTATCTAGTGTTGTGTTTGGTAAAGGATAATCTGGTAGTGATTGCATCCCGTGCTCACCTTCCCTCTTGGGTGGCATCACTTTGGATCCTATAACACTTTTTTGTATGCATGTAAAACCTCTTCCAATTGTTGCTTCCACTCTTTTGTACATCTTTGTCAGGATTCCTTCACACCTACTAACACAGTGTCTTTCTAGTTTTGCTCAAGAAAAGAAGTACATAAACTTCTTGCTTGAGTTGATCAATCTCTTAACTTGGAGGACACTCACCAAAGATATCTTAGACTTCCTCTTATGTGTATTAATGATAAAATATTTACCATCCTTGATGAATTAGTATTGGTTTTCTCTTCTCATGAAGATTGAATCCCTCATATACATATAGGGACTACCAAGCACTACATCAAGAGGTATTACATAAACTTCTATTTCATTAATAAAATCTATACTAATAACAAATATAAGCTTAAACTTCTTAGTAAATTTTAATTCTAAATCCTTATTCACTAACCCCAAAGGGTATGGATGAGGGTGATCATGCATCGCTAAACCAAGCTTACTGACAAGTCATATGCAAGGATTTTAACCTGTGAACAAAAATCATACAACGCATCAACCTTGTTCTTCTAAATTTGAATCTTGATATGGAATGAATTTTCCATCTCCTTCTATTATTTCAATGGAAGATACTCAGGTTCACTTCCTTATGTATTGTTGTGCAAACAATTTTCCCATCCACATTTGAGTTGCTTTCTATCTCCTTCCCTACTTCCACTGGAAGATTCTTTTTGTATATGGCTCTTTCTTGTATTTCTTTGGATTTATCTCTATATGTAGTGTCCAACATTTTTCTTTAGTGTGAAAACCAATGTTGCAATGATCATAATGATTTTTAGGGTTCTTACAAACATAATCAATAGTGATAATCTTCTTAATTTTCTCTTTCCTCCTCTTCTTTCCCTTATTGAAAGCTCCATACTGGTCTGACTACTTCAAATTGCTTGGTTGTCCCTTATTCTTGTTAGATTCAATGTATAGGGCCTATAAACAAGATTTGTATGTGGACTTGGGCTTGAATAACATATTTTTCCATCTGAAGTGACTATGAAGGTCATCTAGGTACTTGATGACCACATCATATTTCTTGGCATTTATCCCCAACTAGCTTGATGTTAAATTTTTGTAGTGTACTCTTGTACACTTTATCCTTTCCATTATAATTAGTAGTGCCATTGAGTCCTTTGGTCCTCTTTATACTCAATATATTAAATTTGGGACTTGATGTTGTCTTTAAGTAGCTCACACTTAGTTACTAGTGGGTCTCCCCACATCCCAAGGGCCTTGGTTGTTCTGAGCCTGGAGGTTGAAGAGATTCAAGTTAATTGAATATTCCTCAACTTCTTAGGCCGTAATCTTGACCTTATCTTCCACTTCAAATTTGAAAAGATTGGTTACTAGAGTTACATTTTTCAAGCTTCAATTATTCATTCTCTTCCATTGGCGCTTCTTAATCTTCTAATTTCTCGCGAGAGTTGGAGTGCTCTAAAAGGGGCCAATATTATTTTCAAGAGAAACCATGAGCAAGGTCATACTCCTTGAAATAGCAACTACTTCAAAAAAATAATGCTTCAAATTTCCATTTCTATACATAAAAAATGCATTTTACAAAAAAGTATGGCAAGGTAGCCACCACAAGATAAGGTCAATAGCCATAATAAAGGCTAGCTAATAAAAAATTGTCATGCAAGGAAATCAAAATTTAAGAGTCATAAAGAGTCCCATAGTCCAATGTAGAAAGTATTATATACAATATGGTCATTTGACCGGAGCAAAAAAACATATATGGCAGTAGTGGGAACCCAAATCACATCAAGAAGAAGGTATTTTTCCTAGTGAGGAGTCCCCATCCTTCACCTCTCGGCTTAATATTTTCCATTAAAGGCTCCCACCTGTAATTTCCCTACTTGGTTTCTTCTAGATGCTTTTCATTTGAGATGGACAAAGGAATAACGTGGAACTTATCAAATTAGGGAGGCTTCAAGTTTCTCACTAGAGGACAACTTTGTCTTCTTTATGTATGCTCTCTTGCATGCCAACTTTCCTTGTGATGATGATTATGGATGATAGAGCCCCAGGGGAGAGTAGAGTGGATAAGTAAATGTCCATTAGGGGAGGGCATGATCATGGTGCATGATGTGTTGATCCACTATTCCATGATCTCACACATGTGAGCTACTTCCATCTCCACTTTACACATTTGCACCTAGATTTATAGAAATGAGTGGGCACAAATTAGAGAGCCTCTTTTCCCAAATAATCGTGTGTTGTGTTGTGTAATGGTGAAAATACAATCATTTTTAGCTTTCTAGAGCTTGTGTAATATGTCAACAATAATCCATTGCCATGTTGTATGAAAATCCATGACCTAGGAGAGAAAATATCCTAATAGAGCAACCTTCTAGGTAATATTAATCATAAACAAAGAGTGACATATCTCATATGGCCATTCCTGAGCCAACTTATCATATTTATACAACTAGAACATATGCTTTGGTGTTTTTTTTTTGCCACACAAGGGGCATTTGGAATGTACAATTCCTAGACATTGCAATCATTGCCTAATGGGTAAATATCCAAAGAGTAGGAAAAACAAACATTTTTAGGCTCAAGGTGCCACTTTGATCCAAGTGGGTATCAATGGCCACCACCTCTTCCACTCACTCAATGCGTATCTATCTTCTTAGCAGTTTTTCGACGGTTTTCGGGTCCCAAACTTTAGGAGCCATTTTGAGGCCCTTAATGGTGTTTTCTGGATATTCGAGGGGCCAATGGTTCTCTTGACACGCACTAGCCCTAGCCAAATTTTGTAATCCTCGAACAGTTCTTTCTAAAAAGCTATTATGTTCCCCAAATACATATCATATGCAAAATTTGTACCCCCGAGAAGTTGATGTATCAACTAACCACCTTGAGGCCCACAATACTTTTGGCGTTTCATCTTCTAAGGTTAGGGTTTTGATGTTTGGGGTTATTGCGTCTTTGTTTTTTATGCTTCATGATAAAAGGCCCTTTTCAACCTCTTTGTAATCATATTTTTGGGAATGAGTGTAGGATACTTCTCTTTCTCTTCAGAGATAAGCTACCACCATTCTAGAAAGTTTGTGTTCTACAATATTTTGTTATTTTATTCATTAATAGAAGTTGGGTTTCACAAGTTTTTTTTTTGTTCTCTGCTATATTTTCATTTGTATCTCATTTTTTTCTCAATATAATCTGGATTAGTGGTATTAGAGCAGTTTTCTCCTTATTATTTCTCAATGCAATTCCTCGATGAAGTCACTGTATAGAGAGTTGGTGTGCTAGCTTCACTTGGGGACGAATGCTCTCATCGGCCAAAGCAACCTCCCGTGGTGGAAGAAAAGAGAGATGACAGAACATAAGATCCTTTAAAAATGTTGCTCAAGGAATCCCTCATGCAAAAACAGAATGAAATGAGATACAAATGAAAATATAAAAGAGAAAACAAAAATATAGAGAAACTCAACTTCTATTAATGAATAAAATAGCATAATATTGTAGAACACAAACTAGCTAGAATGGTGGTAGCTTATGTCTAAAGAGAAAGAGATGTTGTCTATGCTCATTCACAAAAAGATGATTACAAATAGGTCAAAAAGGGCCTTTTATCATGAAGCGTAAAAAATAAAGAGGTGATAAACCTAAACATCAAAACCCTAACCCTAGAAGATGTAACACCAAAAGTATTACGAGCCTCGAGGTGGTTCGTTGATACATGAAATTCCCAGGGGCGCAACTACTACATATGATCTATATTTGGGGCATACGATAGCTCATTGGAAAGAAATGTACGATGATTACAAGTTTTAATTGGGTCCAAGGCATGTTATCGCAACCCTTGGCCCCCTGAATGTCCAAAAAACACTCTTTAGGGCCTCAAAATGACCCCAAAAGTTTGGGACCCAAAAACTATAGAAAAACTACCAAGAATATAGAGAACCATTGAGTTAATGGAAGAGGTGGGAAACCAACAATATTCGTTGCATTTCATTGTTAACAACGGGTGCCAAAAGAACCTGGTCTCGATTGAGGTCATCAAAAGATTGAAGTTGTCAACAATGCCACACCCCCAACTATACACCATTGGTGTGTTGAGCCAAAGATGATACCTTCCCATCAACCAATAGTGTCACCTATCCTATGACATCAAGCCCTTCAAAGATGATGTATTATGTAATCTCTCCCCACTCAAAGTTTGTGATGTTCTTTTAGGAAAACCTTATATGTGGAAACGTCAACTTGTTTATGAGTCTCGACCCCATAGTGTCATTATCAGTATGTGGGGTTATCCCTACTAGGTACCCAAGGTAGTTCTGAATATTGTGATTTCATTGATCTTGGAAAAATAATGCCAAAAATTAATCTCACACGCTACAAAGTTTCTCCTCTTCATGGTTGAGTCGGAAGGGGAATGAAAGGTCATTACGACCACCGCAACTTGAACATAGGGTCTCTCTGCACAGTAGAAACGGGTGGACAATCTTGTAGAATAATACGTAGACCTCTTCACTAAGCATGTAGGGGTGCCTATGCAATGGCAGGTCAAACAAGTGATTTATTTCATACTCAATGCTCCCTTGACCAATGGTCCAATATACATAAACTTCCTTTTGGGGAATGAGGAAATAAAGTGTCAAATTCATGAGCTCATCTGCAAGGGACAAATTTGACCAAGCTCCTCACCTTGTGGGATCCACATCCCAAGGGCCTTATTTGTTGTGAGCCTGGAGGTTGAAGTGAGAAAAATAACCCAAATTACACAAGATAAGAACTTTGCCAAAATCACATTTATGTTGGTATTTATAATGAATTAAAAAATTGAGAGAGTGGTTAAAGTTAACTATGTCTTCAATAACAACTTAACAATTTCTCATTAAAATAATATAAAATAGGGAAAACTATAACAACGTATTAATGAAATCCATGTATACAATCATAATTATAATTCATATCCTGAGACACATCATTGGTTTAAATCTCCCACCAATTATGTGCATTGCCTTCTAACTTTAGTCTAACAAAATCTATCCATTCCTCTTACATAATATGCACACTAAAATAGAATTTCTAACTGATTCAACGAGAGATTCAAGTTAATTGAATATTCCTCGACTTCTTAGGCCGTAATCTTGACCTTATCTTCCACTTCAAATTTGAAAAGATTGGTTACTAGAGTTATATTTTTCAAGCTTCAATTCTTCATTCTCTTCCATTGGCGCTTCTCAATCTTCTAATTTCTCACGAGAGTTGGAGTGCTCTAAAAGGGGGCAATATTATTCTCAAGAGAAACCATGAGAAAGGTCATACTCCTTGAAATAGCAACTACTTCAAAAAAATAATGCTTCAAATTTCCATTTCTATACATAAAATATGCATTTTACAAAAAAGGATGGCAAGGTAGCCACCACAAGATAAGGTCAACAGCCATAATAAAGGCAAGCTAATAAAAAATTGTCATGCAAGGAAATCAAAATTTAAGAGTCATAAAGAGTCCCATAGTCCAATGTAGAAAGTATTATATACAATATGGTCATTTGACCGGAGCAAAAAAACATATATGGCAGTAGTGGGAACCTGAATCACAAAAGTCCAAGAGGAATGCATAGGAAAAGTAGTAACTTAAGTCCCCCTATGCATTTTCCTCAAGAAAACAAGATACTAGGGTGTAGGAAATTCTAGACCCGAGAACCTTGCTCTCCTTAGGATTCTTATGGGATAATAACTTAGGCAAATATAACTAGGTCAACACCTTAGACTGCTAGGAAACTAGGGCTCTAGGGTTTCACTAGTTACTAGATCAATTCCATGAAAAGCTTGGCAAATATAAAGTAAGAAAGCAACAATTTAAGTTCGTTACTTCAAGCATTAAGCATATCATGCAATTTCATAATCTTGTATGAGCAAATAAAACCATACATAAACCATTCAATAGATGACAAAAAATGCAGATTTTACCTACTTGCACCAAGAATAATCATGAAATACCATGCAACATC
>SNQJ01S0006087.1:61193-91370 GCA_010110895.2 Picea sitchensis | reverse complement strand
ATATATATATATATTGCTCAGCCTATTTTGGGAATTCGCAAACAGGGTTTTCGGGATATGCGACGATAGGAGGTCTCGCACCTGGGTTTCTCGGGAGCCGAAACTCTGAAACACCAAACTCTAAACATGCTCCACTATTTTGGGGTTTCCTCCATCGGGATTTCAGGATGTGCAACGACAGGAGGTCTCTAACCTAGGTTTCCTGGGTGCCGAAACACCGAAATATAATAACTTCTCCACACTCTATCTTTTCAGAATTTCGCAAGTCGGGATTTCAGGACTTGCGAGTATAAGGGAACTCGCCCTTGGGTATTCTGGATGCTGAAACACCAAAATATCAGGATTTAGCTACACGCTGTCATTTTGGGATTTCGCATGTCGGGATTTCGGGACTTGTGAGTACAAAGGAACTCGCCCTTGGGTATTCCGGGTACCGAAACTCTAAAATACCAACTCTTAAACCTTCTCATCTTATTTCAAGGTTTCTTCCGTTGGGATTTCCCAAGTCGGGATTTCGGGACTTGCGAGTACAAGGGAACTCACCCTTGGGTATTCTGGGTACCGACATGCTGAAATATCGCAACTTATCTGCACGCTATCGTTTCGGGATTTCGCAAGTCGGGGTTTCGGGACTTGCGTGTACAAGGGAACTCGCCCTTGGGTTTCCTTGGTACCGAAACTCTGAAATACCAACCCTTAAACCTGCTCATCTTATTTCAAGGTTTCTTCCATCGGTATTTCGCAAGTCGGGGTTTCGGGACTTGTGAGTACAAGGAAACTCACACTTAGGTACCCCGGGTGCCGAAACACTGAAATGTCCTAACCCATCCACCCTTTGTCATTTCGGGATTTCGCGAGTCGGGGTTTCGGGACTTGCGAGTACAAGGGCACTCGCACTTAGGTACCCCGGGTGCCGAAATACCAAAATGTCGAAGTCTAAGAGGACCATTCTCTCTCGTGCATGGATTTAAGACTTATGCCATAAAATCCTCCAGCATATCCTTGGATAAACTTTCAAAAAAGGGGTCCCTATGGGGAGATCTATCCAGGGCATTACTTGAGGCAAATAAGGGAATAAATTTCTCGAGAACAGACTTGAAAATTGAATCCGTTCAAAACATATATATATGTGTGTGTGTGTATTTACGTAAGCCATAGGTGGTCTTTCCAACATAAGCATGCAATCAAAATATATATATATATATATATATATATATATTTATTTATTTATTTATTTATGTAAGCCATAGGTGGTATTTCCAATATAAGCATACAGCCACCCTTTTTGATCAAAATGCCATAAAGATAGTCTTATACTAAAACCATTCATAATTGCACAAACCATGAACATACATGTCAGGATATTAATTTCAAGATACGAGATATAACACTTATCGGAAAAACACCAGGTTTGATGCAACTGCTGAGAGGGGTCCTCGTTTCCACCCAACCGTAGGCTCCGCAATTTCGAATGGATTTACCGCTAGCCACCCCCAAGCTTAGACCACGATGTTGTGAGACTGAGTCTCTGTTCGTCGGAAGTCGAGAACGAAGGTTACTCTCCTTCTTCTCTGCTTATCAATCACTCTGTATATTTTTCCAGAGTCCTTTCGGTTTCTCCCCTCTTGCGATCTCTGTCGCAACTGCCCCCTTCCACACCTCTTTCCTGCTTTTTCTTTTCCGGCGAGGTTTCATGTGGCATGAAATTCCCCGCAGTGGTCAGGTCTGAGGCTTCCACGGATGGGCGGTTCACCCCTGTCCCTCATTAACTCATGAGGAGCCTCTTCACCTACCAACCTGGCGAGTAATTCATTTCGGGGCCAGCAAGCTGCTCTTGATCTTCAGGCCAGTGAAGACCAAATACGGTATTTTTTTCGGTGGAAGTTAACGCCACCATTCCAGGTGCCTTCCACCACCTTTCATCAGCCATCGTGGTCTCTTTTCAGCACATCCCCCTCCCAGCAGTCCTGCAACATATATTCATAACATTATTTACATGTGTTGACCTTTTATACTAAGGTCCATTCAAAATCACACATTCACATCTTTGAGTCTGCCATAGTTCTTGGCCAGTATAGTTATTTTTACAGACTGGGGGAAACAAGGTGTTACAAATGCACCTTCTCATGGATTTCATTGATTCCTAGCCCATTCATTGCCTTTTACTCTTAGCTTCATTTATATTTTGTTTTTATGCTTCAAGGGAAGAGTTGAGGGGCATTGTACTAGCTCGGTGACCAGAGGTGACAGCATTATCCACAAAACTTTCATGAATATGAGAAGGTTGGATCATGATGAGACCCCCTTTCGCTTGGCTGTGCCACCAAGAGTCCTTACCCTGGTTTCCAAGAGCATAATTTCCAAGAAAACGTCATGAAATGAAGAAGGATTCAATACAACATATTCAAGTGCTTCAAAAATCAAAGTGATACATGCCATGATACACAGACTCATTACCTCATAGAGAAAGACTTACTACTACTTCAGGACCATGCTGGTGGGATGGATACTGTTGTTGCTAATAAATGTGTTGGATTGAAGAAAAGAGGGGCCCTCGGGGGTTATGCTCAAGTCAACTAGATCTCGGCACTCCATGTTTAGGACCTGTGGTCCACGAGACGTGATCTCCTTAGTTATTTCTAGGGTAGGGGATAACACTCCATAACTGAGATTGAGAGAAAAATCTTCTTCATTTATGGTACATAAATCACATCCTGGGCCTCTAACAAACCTCGTGACTCAAGTTGAAACATGATAGTTCCCTCCCCCTTCACTAAATACTTGGCATCGTTACCAAGATCCACATGGGTCCCTCAATCCTTCTCCATCAAACTATTGAATAGCTCATGTGCTTCTATCATATGATGAGATGCATTGTTTTTCCAAGTACCAAGCACTCCTTGTGTTAGTGCTAGTAGAGAGGAAGGAGTCCATTGAGAAGTCCTTCTCAAACTTTGTTTCAAACTCATCTAGCTAGTTGTGCCTCTGTTTATTTTGATATCTAAGTCTTACCTTGCCCCTTCTTATTCTCCAGACACTATGATGCATAACGACCAGTCTTGTGGCACATGAAGCACTTTATTTTTCTCAAGTCCTTAATCCTCAACTGTGAGGTTTCCCCCTCACTTTTACCCTTTATGTTTCCCTTTTTGGCCTAACTGAATAGGGTCAGGTTCTCTTCTCTGTCTTCTTGTCTGCATGGTTTAGAATCCTCTAGAGTCTCTTCCTAGATGTAATCATCCCAAATCCTCTACCAGTCTAGAAGTTTCTCCCAAGCATAGACCACCTTGAAAAATGGTTCCCATGACTCAGTGAAACCATTCAATGCCACATTTACAAGTTTTGGCTCATCCACTTTCTCCCCAATGGATGCATGTTGATCACATGTCTGATTGATCCTCATGAAGTAACTGGTAACATTGTCGTATCTTCACATCTTAATGTATTTGAGCTTATTTCTTAAGACCATCTTCATATTCAAGTTATCACAATGGAAAAAATTCACTAAAGCCTCGAACATCTTTTTGGTCAACTACTTCTCTGTCATGTGATGGATCAAATGATTCTTCATGACATCCAAGATCACTCTTTGGGCTTTGATGTCCTTCTTCTCGAGAGTGTCCTTCTTTACAACATCTATCGGTGTAGGAACAACCTTCTTTGTAATCCCACAAGGGTAATGTTCCTTCAAAGGCCAAGTTACCCTCGCCTTCCAATATTGAAAGTTCGATGCTCCATCCAACCGATCTTCAAACCTGAGACTGAGTACTACCATTTCTAGATCTACAAAAAAACAATTTCTATGTGTTTATTCCTTCAAGCACCCACAAGAACTCCACTGTTATTTCATAGATCTGCAAAGATCTCCTTGTAAATCGGCTTCCCTTTAGAGTTACTGCTTTGATACCATGTTAATTTTCTAATCCCACCCCTAGATAAATTAATTCCTAGTGACTTCCTTGCTGAAATAAATAACTACAGCTCACTGAATAAAATATACTTTCTAGAATAATTAACAAAAATTAATAACCAATCAAAATGGAAACCAATCTCACAATGGCACATGCAGGGAAATTTGTTTTCCTTCAAATATGTTTTTCATTAAATAATATACAAGCATATGTTTCCCATACTGGGAAAATGGCCCACAAAGAAAATACAAACAATAGAAAAACCTAAACAATTTTTTGTTGAAGAAATCCCCTACCCCTCATTGTCCCTTTCTGTTGTGATGTTGGTTGTATGGCAGTGTGTACGACCCAGTCGTACAATGTACAATCTTTTCCATGGCATGTACGACCCTGTCACGGCCTGTACGGTGCAGCTCACGGGTTGTATAGCCTATGGCGGCCCTCCTACGACACGTACAGCCTAACCCTTGGGTTGTATGACCCTTCCTAGGTGCTTCTGCAGGCTGTACAACCCTCTAGAAAAACTTCTAGCCTCCACCTTGCTGGTATGACCTGTTGAAATCCTCTTAGTTGCAGTATTTCCTCCCTTGCCAAATCTATAGAGTGAAAGTCCTTCTCCACTCTCAAATGAGTCACTGACTCCTTGCTTGTGTGTGTCTCCTCCTACCACCTTGGCTGCCTTTTATGATCTTGAGTTGATCCCTAACCCTAATCTCCAAAGTGATCAACGGTTGAGATTAAATCTCACCTCACTTGAGATCAATGGAAAAGATTCATTTAATTAACTTAATTCACTAATGCCAAAAACTTATAGGCATTTCATTAAATTAACCTCTATTAATTATAAAATAACATTCACTTTAATAATTAAATTATTAAGGTGAATTTCCAAAGTTCTAAGAGGTATTACTTGTAGATTTGAACCTTGTATAATTAATTAATGCAAACGGATTATTAATAATAATAAAAAGGAAAAGATTCAATGGCACACACATTACACGAATATTTTAACCTGGAAACCCAAACTAGGAAAACCAAAAACCTATTTAGAGTCGCACCTCCTCTATTCATCATACATAGTCGCAATAAAATTACCTCATACAAAAAGGGAGTTTCCTTCTTGGGATAAAACCCTTACATAACTTCTACCGTCAAATCCGCAACCTTATAATGAACAGTGCAAATTGACTACGAAATTACAATATTTTACAAGGCAATTTTACCAAAAAAAATCTTGAGGGATTTGCCCCCAAACCCCCGACAAAAGGGGGGTATACATACCTGCATAAGAATCAAGAAGATAACCAGGCTCCACAATGAACACTAGGTCTAGTCATGCAAATAATATAACACATACCCAACATTCTTCCACTTGTTGTTTTCTTTCCATACAAGGGATTACAAGGTAACATAGTAAATAATCCAGGGAAATAATGCCCATAGATCCTCTACATTGAGATAACTTCTCAGTGCTCACATATTTTGTTAATGAATCTACAACATTCTTCAAAGTGTCCACCTTCATCAGCAACACCTTCTTTTCTTCAACCATGTCTCTCACTAACTGATATTGAACATCAATATGCTTTAACTTTGAATGATAAGTTGGGTTCTTCGCCGAGAATATTTCACTCTGACCTATCACATTCTATCTTCACAACTTGTTGTACCAACCCAATACATGAACACAATCTATGTAACCATATTGCTTCCTTGCTTGCATGAGTGGTTGTCTTGTATTCAACTTCTGTAGTTGAGAGTGACACTATAGACTATCTTTTCTTCATCCAATTGATTTCTCCTCCAAACAAATTAAAAACATACCCACTTGTATATCTTTTGCGATCCAAATATCCAACCCAGTCTACATCCACAAATCCATGAATTTCCAACACTCTGACCAATCCTGGCCTTCCTTGGTAGCACAATCTATAACTAGTAGTGCCACACAAATACCTGAAAACCCTCTTTATTGTTGTCTAATGATCATTCCATGGTTTTGACATATACTTGCTCAAAACTCCCATTGCCTGTGTAATTTCCGGTCTAGTACAGATGATTTCATACATCAAACTGCCAACTGCACTGACATATGGAACATGAGACATGTCCTCTTCCTCTTCCTATATATTCGGTCATTGATCTATAGATAATTTTACACCTACAGGAATAGGAACCCTGACCGGTTTACATTAATGCATATTAAACCTTTGTAATATTGTCTCGACATATTTCCTCGAATTTAACCAAAATTTCATGTGTTTACGATCTCTTTTAATTTCCATGCCCAAAATGAAATTTGCAGCACCAAGATCCTTCATGTCAAATTTAGAAGACAACTGAGATTTCACATCCTAGATAATCTCCTTGTCATTTCTTATCAACAACATATCATCCACATTGATGCAGGAGCATCTCTCACAGCAAGCGAGACAGCGTGGAATGCAAGTGGACAGCTGGACAAGCGCCAGCACAAATTTTTGAAATTTCCTGGATTTTGATGCACCATCTTAAATGAAGTCATTTAAGAAGGGGTTCACCTGGTGTAATGAAATCAGACCTCGAGCCATACGCTCTCGTCTGAAGTAGATGGAGGCATTTATAGTAGTAAATGTAAGTAGGTAGAATTTAATTCTAGATTAGACTGTTTGAGAGCGCAAGAGGGAAACGTGATATAGACACCCTCATTGTGCATTGTAACATTATTCACGAATAGTTAGAAGAATCCAGAGCATAGAGAAGAGAAGCAAAGAACTGTGCAGAAACACCCATGTATAGTTATTTGGATTAATAGAAGAGTTTAATTCAAATTCATGGAGTTGTGTTTGTTCTCTGTGTATGTATGTTGAAGGCTATGCTCATGAGTGTTTACTTCTTGTTATGCATTTGTTGTTATGTTGTGTGTATGTTTCCATGTGTTGAGATTGAAGTCTGAAAGGAAGTAGAAGAAATGAGTTTCAATTGTATCTTTATCTGAGCAAGGATTCCTACAAGGAGTGTTGTTGAAGTCGTCCGCAATGAGTGCGTTGACAGATGGCCCCGATAGTTTAACTCTTGTTCTTGTTCACCCAGAAGTGAAATTGGGTTACTGGAGCCGTGCAGGGAGTGCGCGGGCTAAGGAAAGTCTCAGTTGTGAATCTGAGCAGAAGCATTGAGAGACCATTGCTGCAGGTGTGCGTAGGGTCGAAGGATTTAAAACATTTGAGGTGTTTGAAAGGTTGTCGCAAGGAGTGCGTGCAGAAGGACATGTGAGCGCACAAGAGCACTTAGTTCTTTTCAAGAAATCCTCGAGGAGGGAGAAATCGACGGTCAGAAATTTGTGGAGAGGATTAGCGAAATCCCGCCAGCCGTCAGATCTGCCCGAGAAGCGAGGAGGTTACAGTTGCGTCCGGAGTTCAAGCTCAGGAATGGTGAACCATAGGATCTTCACAAAAATATCCGTCAGTCGTTGGATCGACCAGGAGTTTCACGGAGTTTAACTTTCGTGAACAGGAGGAGGAAAGTCCCGACGGGAGGTGAGGCCATCGGGATTTCGGCATTCGCGAAATCGGGAGTCACGAGGATGAGTGATCGGGAATTTTCATAGTGAAAACCCCGAGATTGAATCATGACCATCCATCTTAAGAGGATACGTGGCAAAGATCTAAGCCCTCGAAAAAATTCCTGAAAGGAAGACTCCATCGGAATTTCAGGATTCAGAAAATCGGGAGTTCTGAGGGTAAAGGATCGGGAAAATCCAAGTTGGAAACCCCGTAGATGATCAGATCCATCCATCAGTTGGGACACGTGGACGAGATCGGGAGTCCATCGGCGTTTCGGTCATTAGGGCTCATATAGGTAAGTGTTTTGGTTTGCAGATTGGCGAAACAGCGAGGACCGATCTGAACCATCCATCCACTTGGGACGTGTGTCAGAAGATCTGACGAAGTTGGGGTTCACGAGAGCAGAAAATTGGGAATTTCCATAGGAAAAATCCCAGGAAGATCAGAGTCGTCCATTCACTGGGATGCGTGGCAGAGATCGAAGGCATCGAGAAATCGGAGTTCCTGAGGACAAGAAAGTTGGGACATCACAAGTCGTGAAACCCCGGAGAAATCGGGACTGCCCATCAGAGGGGACGCGTGGAAGAAATCGGCGCCATCGGGAAAAGTCCCGACAAGGAGGTTGTCCAACGGTGTTTGGATCATCGAGATATCGGGGATCCTGGTGACAAAGTGTTTATGCATTTTGAAATCACGAGCCGCGAAACCCCGATGAGGAATATGACTACGGTCATATAATGAGCGGTCACGTGGACATAAGGTTTAGCTCGGAAGGATAAGGTAGCAGGGGAGCGTATCAGGGTTCGGGAAAAGGTAAGTCCCGAAACTCATTGCATTTGGATTCACGAACTCGCGAACTCCGAAATCCCGACGGAGGTGATGGGTGTTGAAGAGTCAACCCTTACGTGTATCGCGGATCGGCGTTTTGTGATTCTTGGGAATCATAGCAGCGGGAATCGCGAAACTCTGAAACGTGATTTCCCCGATAGGCTAAAGGAGTGGACCACGGAGGAGTCGACGAGGTGGACAGGTGGCAGATTTATCGGGGTTTGGGGTTTGGAAAAGAGAATTGTTTGGGACATCGCAAGTGTCGAATTCCCGACAGGAGAAACTCTGATAGGGACGCGAAAGGTCAACGTTGACTTGTATCGGGGTTCGGGGTTTTGAGAATCCAAAACCACGCGACCACAGGACTCGCGAAACTGCGAAGTCCGATTTATCAATAGAACAAAGGGAGATCTTGTGAAGAGTTTTCTGTGGGAGGAGAATTTCCCGATAGGGAAATAGAAGAACCTTTCATTTCTTCGAGACGAGGAAGGAGGAAAAGATCCTGTGAGCGGACGTGCCCTGAGGGTACGCCTACGCCAAGTGGTATCAGAGCGTAGAAAAGCTTATTTTCTTTCTGTAGCAGGGAGAAGGAGAATTTCACCATGCCGTCGACGAGAAGATATAGACAATCACCCGATTCAGAGGAAGAAAGGGAGATGCCTAGAGGTAGGGGTAGGTAAGTGCAGAATCCAGACATGGAGAGAGAAGTGCATAATCTTCGTGCCAGAATGGAGGACATGGAGACATCACAAAGGTGCAAAGTTGATGCAGGAGATATCAGTGAATCTAAAAATGAAGATGATGCTGGGCATGGAGAAGAAGGAATACCAGCAGAATATGCAGCAAGTGAACGCTTACTTAAAGCTGTTGCAAGAATGAGTACAAAGGTGAAAATGGACATTCCAGTTTATGAGGGAAATCTGGATGTAGAAGAGATTCTAGACTGGATTAGAGCTCTGGACACCTATTTCGACTATGAAGATATTGAAGAGGACAAGAAGGTCAGACATGCCGTCACGAGATTAAAAGGACATGCAACCTTGTGGTGGGATGAACTGCAAGTTGACAGGCATTGCTAAGGTAAGCAGAAAATTAAGAGTTGGGACAGGATGATTGCAAAAATGAAGGCAAAATTCATTCCCAGGGACTATCAAATTTCTCTGTTCAGGAGGATGCAGAACCTGAGACAGAGGATGATGACAGTAAAGGAATATACTGAGGAATTTTACAAGTTGAATATCAGGGCAGGTCATCGTGAAAGCAATGATGAGAAAGTTGCCAGATATATGAATGGCCTGATATATGAGATTCAGGATGAAATGAGCATGGCAACCATCCGAACGGTAGAGGATGCTTAACAAATGGATTTGAAAGCGGAAGAGAATCTGGGCCGAAAGCAGAGTCAAAAAGGCCGAGGCAGAAGTCATCCCAGAGGCAAAGGAGTTGCCTGGGAAAGAACCCAGAAGCCCAGGGACAACTGGAAGAAACCTCAGACTCGGACAGAGAGAGGTGGAAGCTTGCAGCGAGGGCAATACACAGAGCAAAGAGAACAGCATACTGAGTAGAGGGGAGGATATGCTGGTAATAATAGGTTTCCTCATACCAGAGGTAGAGGAAGAGGAAGAGGTGGAGTAATCACATGTGGAAAGACTGGGCACAAGTATTATGAGTGTCCAGAGAAAAAGAAAGAGGTTGAAGAGACTCACATCGGCGAGGCACAGAGGCGAGATGTTGAGGCAGAATACGCTAAAGGCGGAAGATCGTTGGTGATGCGAAAAGTCCTTTTGACACCAGAGAAAGAAGTGGAAAGTTCAGTCCAAAGGACCAGAGTTTTCAGGACTGCTTGCAAGACCAAGGATAGAGTGTGCAAGGTTATCGTAAACAGCGGTAGCACTGATAATCTCGTTTCAACCGAGATGGTAGAGAAGCTGGAGCTGGAGACGACCGATCATCCGAGTCCATACAAAGTTTCATGGCTACAGAAGGGACATCAGGTAAATGTCACTAAACAGTGTTTAGTTGAATTCAAAATAGGAGGATATAATGATAAAATACTCTGTGATGTTATTCCTATGGATGTTTGTCATCTATTGTTGGGTAGACCATGGAAATATGATAGAAATGTGATTCATGATGGAAGGATGAACACATACACCCTGGAGAAGAATGGGAGAACTCATATGTTGCATCTAATTGAGGATAAAGAGGTGAAGCCGGAAGTAAGCAATACAGTACTTCTCATGAGTCGGAAGGAACTTCTTACGGAAGTTAAGAACAAGGAGGAACTGCAATTCTTTGTGGTCAGAAAACCGAAGATTGTTCTTACTAGCACAAGAGTGGACGATTTGCCAGAAGAAGTTCAGGGACTGCTAGAAGAGTTCGCTGATATAGTAGTGGACGAATTACCTCGTTTGTTGCCACCAATGAGACGTGTGAGTCATCATATTGATCTCATACTAGGAGCCAGTTTACCAAACAAAGCTGCGTACAGATTGACGCCACAGGAGAATGAAGAGGTTAAAAGACAGGTCCAGGAGTTGTTGGACAAAGGTTTGGTCAGGGAAAGCTTGAGTCTGTGTGCCGTTCCAACGGTACTCAGTCCAAAAAAATATGGAGGTTGGAGAATGTGTACCGACTCAAGAGCCATCAACAAGATAACCATCAGGTACAGGTTTCCATTTCCGCGGATGGATGATTTGATGGATTGCTTAAGTGGAGCAAAAATAAAATCAAAGATAGATTTGAAGAGTGGATATCACCAGATCCGCATGAGAGAAGGTGATGAATGGAAAACAGCATTCAAGACAAACGAAGGCTTGTATGAATGGCTTGTTATGTCGTTTGGCTTAAAAAATGCGCCAAGTACCTTTATGAGGTTGATGAATGAAGTCCTGAAGGATTTCATCGAAAAAATTGTTATCGTATATCTGGATGATATACTAATTTTCAGTAAAATGGAAGCTGAACATCTAAAGCATTTAGCCATTGTGATGAAGAGGTTACAGCAACAGAAGTTGTTGATAAACATAAAGAAATCCTCATTCATGAAGATAGAACTCATTTACTTGGGATTTGTTATTTCGGAAAATGAGTTGAGGATGGATCTAGATAAGGTGGAGGTGATCAAGAATTGGCCATCACCAAGGAACATATTTGAGGTGAGAAGTTTTCATGGATTGGCTAGTTTCCACCGGAAATTCATCAGGAATTTCAACGGAATTAGTGCAGCAATGATGGATACAGTGAAGAAAAGACATAAATCTTT
The DNA here is from genome assembly GCA_010110895.2 of Picea sitchensis. Lineage (NCBI taxonomy): Eukaryota > Viridiplantae > Streptophyta > Pinopsida > Pinales > Pinaceae > Picea > Picea sitchensis. The sequence goes on along the minus strand of SNQJ01S0006087.1, from coordinate 79,824 downwards.
TCACTGGACTGAAGAGGCTGAGAAGAGTTTCAATTTGTTGAAACGAAAGATTACGGAACAACCAATTCTGGTGTTACCGGATTTTCAAAATACATTTCAGGTAAAATGTGATGCAAGCGGGTTTGCAATAGGAGCAATCTTAAGTCAAGATGACAGACCAATTGCATATTTCAGCGAGAAGCTGAATGAAGCGAAGGTGAAGTATTCCACATACGATAAGGAGTTTTATGCCATCATCCAGGCATTGAAGAAATGGAGGCACTATTTGATTCCGAAGGAATTTGTTTTATATAGTGATAACCATGCATTGCAGTTTGTGACTCAACGGGAGAACTTGAATCAGAGGCATGTTAAATTGGTTGAATACATGCAGAATTTCACATTTGTGATTAAACATATTTCTGGTACTATTAACCATATTTCTGGTACTATTAACCATATTTCTGGTACTATTAAACATATTTCTGGTCTTTGTGGTAGTGGATAGGTTTTTCAAGATGGCACATTTTATCCCATGCCAGAAAACCAGTGATGCGACTCACATCGCAAATCTGTTTTTCAAAGAGGTCGTTCGACTTCACAGCCTACCCAGAAGTATAGTTTCGGACAGAGATCCAAAGTTCGTGGGACATTTCTGGAGGACATTATGGAAGAAGTTGGGGACTAACTTGATGTTTAGTTCTGCTTATCATCCTCAGACGGATGGACAAACAGAAGTGGTGAACAGAAGTCTGGGATACTTGCTGAGAAGCTTGGTGACAAAGCACCACATCCAGTGGGATAGTATATTGTCGCAGTCAGAGTTTGCGTATAATGACTCAGTGAACAGGAGCACAGGAAAAAGTCCATTTCAGATTGTATATGGCATACAATCGAGAGGAGTTTCTGAATTAAGGGATTCGGAACAAACTGCGACTAGGAGTGCAAGTGTCGAAGAGTTCGCAGAGGCGATGAAAGAAATTCATGGCCAGGTGAAGCAGTGACTGCTAGATTCAAGTCACGAATATAAGCGCAGAGCCGACCAGCGGAGGAGACAACTTCAGTTCGAGGTTGGTGAATTAGTTCTAGCACACTTGAGGAAAGGGAGGTTCCCGAGGGGAACATACAATAAATTGGAAATGAAGAAAATCGAACCATGTAAGGTCTTGAAGAAATTGGGGGAAAATGCTTATGAGATCGAGCTACCGGATGGGATTGGAGTATCTCCGATATTCAATGTCGCAGATTTATACCCATATAAACTTGAGGAGACTAGAACAATTGATGAACAACCAGAGGTTCAGTGGCAGAAGCAGATGCCAGTTGCAGAGAAGCCACAGATGGAGCAGATACTGAATACACGAGTGGGTAAGAAGACCAGAAGGAAAGAATACTTTGAATATTTGGTCAAATGGAAGGATCATCCAGTTGAAGATGCCAGCTGGGAGACTGGAGCGAAGATTCTGAAGCATGGACAGACCGTGCAGGAGCTCATGGACAGGAGCCCATGAAAGTTTTCAAGCGAGGGAGTATGATGCAGGAGCATCTTTCACAGCAAGCGAGCCAGCGCGGAATGCAAGTGGACAGCTGGACAAGCGCCAACACAAATTTTTGAAATTTCCTGTATTTTGATGTGCCATCTTAAATGAAGTCATTTAAGAAGGGGCGCACCTGGTGTAATGAAATCAGACCTCGAGGCATACGCTCTTGTCTGAAGTAGATGGAGGCATTTATAGTAGTAAATGTAAGTAGGTAGAATTTAATTCTAGATTAGACTCTTTGAGAGCGCAAGAGGGAAACGGGATATAGACACCCTCATTGTGCATTGTAACATTATTCACGAATAGTTAGAAGAATCAAGAGCATAGAGAAGAGAAGCAGAGAGTTGTGCAGAAACACCCATGTATAGTTATTTGGATTAATAGAAGAGTTTAATTCAAATTCATGGAGTTGTGTTTGTTCTCTATGTATGTATGTTGAAGGCTATGCTCATGAGTGTTTACTTCCTGTTATGCATTTGTTGTTATGCTATGTGTATGATTCCATGTGTTGAGATTGAAGTCTGAAAGGAAGTAGAAGAAATGAGTTTCAATTGTTTCTCTATCTGAGCAAGGATTCCTACAAGGAGTGCAGTTGAAGTTGTCCGCAAGGAGTGCGTTGAGAGACATCCCAAATAGTTTAACTCTTATTCTTGTTCACCCATAAGTGAAATTGGTTTACTGGAGCCGTGCAGGGAGTGCGCAGGCTAAGGAAAGTCTCAGTTTTGAATCTGAGCAGAAGCATTGAGAGACCACTGTTGCAGGTGTGCGCAGGGTCGAAGAATTTAAAACATTTGAGGTGTTTGAAAGGTTGCCGCAAGGAGTGCGTGCAGAAGGACAAGTGAGCAAAGAAGAGCACTTAGTTCTTTTCAAGAAATCCTCAAGGAGGGAGAAATCGACGGTCAGAAATTTGTGGAGAGGATTAGCGAAATCCCGCCAGCCGTCAGATCTGCCCAAGAAGTGAGGAGGTTAAAGTTGCGTCCGGAGTTCAAGCTCAAGAACGGTGAACCATAGGATCTTCACAAAAATATCCGTCAGTCGTTGGATCAACCAGGTGTTGCACGAAGTTTAAGTTTCGTGAACAAGAGGAGGAAAGTCCCGACGGGAAGCGAGGCCATCGGGATTTCGGCATTCGCGAAATCGGGAGTCACGGGGATGAGTGATCGGGAATTTTCATAGTGAAAACCCCGAGATTGAATCATGACCGTCCATCTTAAGAGGATACGTGGCGAAGATCTAAGCCCTCGGAAAAAGTCCCGAAAGGAAGACTCCATCGAAGTTTCGGGATTCGACAAATTGGGAGTTCTGAGGGTAAAGGATTGGGAAAATCCAAGTTGGAAACCCCGTAGATGATCGGAGCCGTCCATCAGTTGGGACACGTGGACGAGATCTAGAGTCCATCAGCATTTCGATCATCAGGGCTCATATAGGTAAGTGTTTTGCATTGCAGATTGGCGAAACAGTGAGGACCGATCTGAACCGTCCATCCACTTGGGACGCGTGTCATAAGATCTGACGAAATCGGGGTTCACGAGAGCAGAAAATCAGGAATTTCCATAGGAAAGATCCCGGGAAGATCAGAGTCGTCCATTCACTGGGACGCGTGCGGAGATCGAAGGCATCGGGATATCCGGCATCGAGAAATCGGAGTTCCTGAGGAAAAGAAAGTTGGGACATAACAAGTCGCGAAAACTCGGAGAAATCGGGATCGCCCATCAGAGGGGACGCATGAAAGAAATCGACGCCATCGGGAAAAGTCCCGACAAGGAGGTTTTCCATCGGTGTTTAGATCATCGGGATATCAGGGATCCTAGTGACAAAGTGTTTATGCATTTTGAAATCGCGAACCGCGAAACCCCGATGAGGAATATGACTGCGGTCATATAATGAGTGGTCATGTGGACATAAGGTTTATCCCGGAAGGCTAAGGCAGCAGGAGAGCGTATCGGGGTTCGGGAAAAGGTAAGTCCTGAAACTCATTGCATTTGGATTCGTGAACCTGCGAACTCCGAAATCCCGACGGAGGTGACGGGTGTTGAAGAGTCAACCCTTATGTGTATCGGAGATCGACGTTTTGTGATTCTTGGGAATCATAGCAGCGGGAATCGCGAAACTCCGAAACGCGATTTCCCCGATAGGCTAAAGGAGTGGGCCATGGAGGAGTCGGCGAGGTGGACAGGTGGCATATTTATCAGGGTTTGGGATTTGGAAAAGCGAAGTGTTTGGGACATCGCGAGTGTCAAATTCCCGACAGGAGAAACTCCGATAGGGATGCGAAAGGTCAGCGTTGACTTGTATCGGGGTTTGGGGTTTTGAGAATCCAAAACCACGCGACCACAGGACTCGCGAAACTGCGAAGTTCAATTTCCCGATAGAACAAAGGGAGATCTCTTGAAGAGTTTTCTATGGGAGGAAAATTTCCCGATAGGGAAATAGAAGAACCTTTCAGTTCTTCGGGCCGAGGAAGGAGGAAAAGATCCTGTGAGCGGATGTGCCCTGAGGGTGCGCCTGCGCCAAGTGGTATCAGAGCGTAGAAAAGCTTCTTTTCTTTCTTTAGCAGGGACAAGGAGAATTTCACCATGCCGTCGAGGAGAAGAGATAGACAATCACCCGATTCAGAGGAAGAAAGGGAGATTCCTAGAGGTAGGGGTAGGCAAATGCAGAATCCAGACATGGAGAGAGAAGTGTGTAATCTTCGTGCCAGAATGGAGGACATGGAGACATCACAAAGGCGCAAAGTTGATGCAGGAGATATCAGTGAATCCGAAAATGAATATGATGTTGGACATGGAGAAGAAGAAATCCCAGCAGAAGATGCAGCAAGTGAACGCTTACTTAAAGTTGTTGCAAGAATGAGTACAAAGGTGAAAATGGACATTCCAGTTTATGAGGGAAATCTGGATGTAGAAGAGCTTCTAAACTGGATTAGAGCTCTGGACACCTATTTCGACTATGAAGATATTGAAGAGGACAAGAAGGTCATACATGCTGTCACGAGATTAAAAGGACATGAATCCTTGTGGTGGGATGAACTGCAAGCTGACAGGTGTTGCCAAGGTAAGCAGAAAATTAAAAGCTGGGACAGGATGATTGCAAAAATGAAGGCAAAATTCATTCCCAGGGACTATCAAATTTCTCTTTTCAGGAGGATGCAAAACCTGAGACAGAAGTTGATGACAGTAAAGGAATATACTGAGGAATTTTACAAGTTGAATATCAGGGCAGGTCATCGTGAAAGCAATGATGAGAAATTTGTCAGATATATGAATGGCCTGAGATATGAGATTCAGGATGAAATGAGCATGGCAACCATCTGAATGGTAGAGGATGCTTATCAAATGGCTTTGAAAGCGGAAGAGAAACTGGGTCGAAAGCAGAGTCAAAGAGGCCGAGGCAGAAGTCAGCCCAGAGGCAAAGCAATTGCCCAGGAAAGAACTCAGAAGCCCAGGGACGACTGGAAGAAACCTCAGACTCGAACAGAGAGAGATGGAAGCTCACAGTGAGGGCAATACGCAAAGCAAAGAGAACAGCATACTAAGCAGAGGGGAGGATATGATAGTAATAGTATGTTTCCTCATACCAGAGGTAGAGGAAGAGGAAGAGGTGGAGTAATCACATGTGGAAATAATGGGCACAAGTCTTATGAGTATCCAGAGAAAAAGAAAGAGGTTGAAGAGACCCATATCGGCGAGGCATAGAGGCGAGATGTTGAGGCAGAATACGCTGAAGGCAGAAGATCGTTGGTGATGCGAAAAGTCCTTTTGACACGAGAGAAAGAAGTGAAAAGTTCAGTCCAAAGGACCAGACTTTTCAGGACTACTTGCAAGACCAAGGATAGAGTGTGCAAGGTTATCGTGGACAGTGGTAGCATTGATAATCTCGTTTCAACCAAGATGGTAGAGAAGCTGGAGCTGGAGACGACCGATCACCCGAGTCCATACAAAGTTTCATGGCTACAGAAGGGACATCAGGTAAATGTCACTAAACAGTGTTTAGTTGAATTCAAAATAGGAGGATATAATGATAAAATACTATGTGATGTTATTCCTATGGATGTTTGTCATCTATTGCTAGGTAGACCATGGAAATATGATAGAAATGTGATTCATGATGGAAGGATGAACACATACACCCTGGAGAAGAATGGGAGAACTCATATGTTGCATGCAATTGAGGATAAAGAGGTGAAGCTAGAAGTAAGCAACACAGTACTTCTCATGAGTTGGAAGGAACTTCTTACGGAGGTTAAGAAGAAGGAGGAACCGCAATTCTTTGTGGTCAGAAAACCGAACATTGTTCTGACTAGCACAAGAGTGGACGATTTGCAAGAAGAAGTTCAGGGACTGCTGGAAGAGTTCGTTCATATAGTAGTGGACGAATTACCTCGTTTGTTTCCACCAATGAGAAGTGTGAGTCATCATATTGATCTCATACCAGGAGCCAGTTTACCAAACAAAGTTGCGTACAGATTGACGCCACAGGAGAATGAAGAGGTTAAAAGACAGGTCCAGGAGTTGTTGGACAAAGGTTTGGTGAGGGAAAGCTTGAGTCTGTGTGTCGTTCCAACGATACTCAGTCCAAAAAAAGATGGAGGTTGGAGAATGTGTACCAACTCAAGAGCCATCAACAAGATAACCATCAGGTACAGGTTTCCATTGCCGTGGATGGATGATTTGATGGATTGCTTAAGTGGAGCAAAAAAAAAATCAAAGATAGATTTGAAGAGTGGATATCACCAGATCCGCATGAGAGAAGGTGATGAATGGAAAACAGCATTCAAGACAAACGAAGGCTTGTATGAATGGCTTGTTATGTCGTTTGGCTTAACAAATGCGCTAAGTACCTTTAAGAGGTTGATGAATGAAGTCCTGAAGGATTTCATCGGAAAATTTGTTATTGTATATCTGGATGATATACTAATTTTCAGTAAAACGGAAGTTGAACATCTGAAGCATTTAGCCATTGTGATGAAGAGGTTACAGCAGGAGAAGTTGTTGATAAACATAAATAAATCCTCATTCATGAAGACAGARCTCATTTACTTGGGATTTGTTATTTCGGCAAATGAGTTGAGGATGGATCCAGATAAGGTGGAGGTGATCAAGAATTGGCCATCACCAAGGAACATATTTGAGGTGAGAAGTTTTCATGGATTGGCTAGTTTCTACCGGAAATTCATCAGGAATTTCAGCGGAATTAGTGCAGCAATGATGGATACAGTGAAGAAAAGACATAAATCTTTTCACTGGACTGAAGAGGCTGAGAAGAGTTTCAATTTGTTGAAACGGAATATTACGAAACAACCAATTCTGGTGTTACCGGATTTTCAAAAGACATTTCAGGTAAAATGTGATGCAAGCGGGTTTGCAATAGGAGCAGTCTTAAGTCAAGATGACAGACCAATTGCATATTTCAGCGAGAAGCTGAATGAAGTGAAGGTGAAGTATTCCACATACGATAAGGAGTTTTATGCCATCATCCAGGCATTGAAGAAATGGAGGCACTATTTGATTCCGAAGGAATTTGTTTTATATAGTGATAACCATGCATTGCAGTTTGTGACTCAACGGGAAAAGTTGAATCAAAGGCATGTTAAATTGGTTGAATACATGCAGAATTTCACATTTGTGATTAAACATATTTCTGGTACTATTAACAAAGTTGTTGATGCTTTGAGCAGGAAGTGTTTGTTGTTGCAGGAGTTCAAAGTCAAGACATTAGGTTTTGATGATCTCAGGGACATGTATGCAGATGATCCAGATTTTAAAGAAGCGTACGGAGCAGCTGAGAACCCAGTTCTCAGAGACAGAAGCCAGTGGATAGAGTATGTGATCCAGGAAGGATTGTTGTTCAAGGGAAATCAATTGTGTATTCCAAATTGCTCCATGAGGGAGAATCTGTTAAAGGAAAAAAACAGTGGAGGATTGGTTGGACACTTCGATCATGATAAGACATTTGCAAAGTTGAACGAGTCATACTTTTGGCCAGGGATGCGAGCAGAGGTCAAGAGATTTGTAGACCGATGCAGAATTTGCCAGCATTCAAAGGGAAGGAAGCAGAATGTAGGATTCTATCAACCATTACCCATACCAGAGAGGCTGTGGGATGAAATCAGCATGGATTTCGTATTGGGATTGCCAAGGACACAAAGAGGATTTGACTCAGTCTTTGTGGTAGTGGATAGGTTTTCCAAGATGGCACATTTTATCCCATGCCAGAAAACCAGTGATGCGACTCACATCGCAAATCTGTTTTTTAATGGGAGGTGTTACAACTAGGGTTTGCTATGATTTTCTTGGTGAATGTAAGTATTTTTTTGCAAAAATTCTTGATTGAATGGTTGCATTACTTATTTCTTGCATGCATTTATGTTTGTGTTGAATAAACCCTAGATGACAAGCACACAAGTAGGTCCTTGTCTCATGTCCCCATTGAGAGATTTTTCAGTCATTCTTTGAAGAAGGAGAGAGCATAGTCGTAGCTACACTCTCATTCTCTCTTCCTTTTGTTATTCGTACTATTTACAAGCTGAGAAGAAGGAGACGCCTTAAATCCTAGGTCTACTACACTTTGGGCCAATTTTTCTAGGGTTTTTCTCGTAGAGCCTTGTTGTAGCAATACTTTTCTTCATCAATCCCTCTTGTCTTGGTTTATGCTATTTTTTCAACTAGTCGTGATTTCCATTGAGTTAAGGAAGGAGGAGAGAGCACCAAGGCCTAGTTCCCCTACACCAAGGTGAGCCTCTCTCCCCTAGGATTTGACTTTGAGGCCTTTCTCTAGCAACACTTCAAAGTTTCTCCTAGTCCTTAGCCATATCATCCCGATCCTTCAGCTCTTGCGTCCTTACTTTTGACTCCATTAACCCTAAGGCACTGATCTAAAAGACCTCTTGATTTGAAGTGAACTTTATCACAACCACTTTCAAAACCTTGAATTAAACCCTAACTACTAACCCTAGCTTAGGAACTAACCTATTAACCTATTGTTGTCGTCATCCTTAGCTATAATATCATTGGTGCTCCTAAATGTTTTTCTTTATAAGCAATTGAATGGTGATTAAAGGCATTAATTGAATGAAGTGTTGATTTGTTGTACTGAATGCCATATTGTTTCAGCATTTATTGAAGAAGTGACATAATTTTCATTGTTATTTATAAACATTGACTTCGTTAATATTTATTATCAAATTGCTTATAAGTGTATCAGATAGTCATTGATTTACATGAAGTACTAACCCATTGATCAAAGCTTACATATATCAGTTTATTATTGCTTTGTCTCAGGCAGGTGTATCTCTTTAAGGGTTTTACTTTATTATTGGTTGTTTAGCCGGACTATCTGCTCGGTGGTGACTTGTGAGGGGGGGAAATTATCATTGTCTTATAATCTTTTGCCTTCTAAAAAACCCAGGTTATAGGGGACGTCTCCCCTGGGCCTTACCACCCTAAAGAGAAAGAACCATCCCATTGTGGTGACATTGGGTGGGATTGGTTCTTGTTACGCCAGTTTGACTCTCCAACCTTTAGCCTTTATCCTTGCTACAAACTGTGTGATAACATTTTGGCGCCGTTGTCGGGGAACACTGATTCAAAACTTCCTTAAGACGACAAACCTTTTCGATAAGCCTTGCCTCTAGAATATTTATCTTACAATCTTGTCTGGTGACTCCACTAAGGGTGTGTTCCTTTTTCTTTCTTTGATAGTTTCAAGTAAACTACTTGGTGACTCCACAAACTACAAGGAGGTACAATAATCCTCCTCTATCCTTCAGAAGAAAGCCTCACTGAAACTCTCTTGTTGTAAAATCACTTTTTCGAGGTAATATTCCTTTAAGAAACATGTCTAGTTCTCTGACCTCTACAACAAACCCAACTAACAACCAAAGACAATGGTCATCTACTCTTTTCATACCACTAGACATGTCAGCCATACCTAGCTACTCTAGGAAAATGCCACCTAAGTATGAAAAGTGGTTGCCTAAGTTTACCGGTACTGATGCAATCAGTGCCGAAGAGCACATGAGCAACTTTTGGGCATTTTTTAAGCTTCACCCCGTCAGTGATGATGTTGAAGACTTGGTCATGAAGTTGTTCTCTGCTACCCTCCTTGATGACTCAAGACGTTGGTACCTAGGCCTTCCAGACGGTGGTATTAAAACCATCGACAAACTAGAGGAAGCCTTTCTCAAGAGATGGAGCATCAAGGAAGACCCCAACATGCTCCTTACCAGGTTGAACTCCCTTTGGAAACATGAGAATGAATCTATTCGGGAATTCCATACTAGGTTTGAAACATTGCTGCAAAATATCCCTGCTAGCCATCATCCAAAAATTGATTATCTTGTCCATATTTAGACTAAGTCCTTTGCTGGCCAATTAGGTTATCTTCTCAAGGGAAAAAACCCACAGTTGATCTAAGAAGCTCAAGATTTAGCCACTAAAATCGAGGGCAACCTCCTTTCATCCAATATTGAGCCTTTCACAAATCCAAGGGGCAAAGTGGACACCAAACCAAAGATAGTCCACAATACCGAACCTACCTTAGACCTTTGTTCCGGTATTGCAAAATTACAAGCTTCAATGGATGGTATCATAAAGAATCAGGAACTAATGATGAGTAGGATTTTCAACCTGGAGAGATCCCAGAGCCAAGCTCCTAGGGTCCCATACAAAGGGCAATTTCAAAAGGGGAACCAATTTTATAAACCAAAGAATGAGCAAGAAGTTCCAAACACCTTATCCCCTACAAACGTTGTGGATGAAAACGCTTGGTGTTTGGAATGCATTGAAGCACATTGGGAGCATGAATGTCCTTACAATAATGATGGCCATCAGCAAGTGAACAATATAGGCCACCTCATGGAAGGTCCTCAAATAAATATCACTGTTGAAGAGCATCAGGAGGGCATGATAGAAGCGGTTGGATTGGCTACAATGACAGTAATAAACAACCTAGACCAGGAATCAAAAGAAATATTGAAGAAACAAGAGATCTAGGTGTATAGAATAAAGAAGTTGAGCCAACCTACTGCTGAAAAAACAAAACCCCCATCCTTGGATGTGCTCCTTCCTAAATGATCCAAGACTGAAAGGGTGGACTTGAATTTTGACTTCGAAGGGGCATTATCCAAGATGCATGTAACTATCCCTTTGAAAGATGTCATTAAGGTACCATTTGTCAAAGAACATTTTGACAAATTCTTTCAAGGATCAGATGGACCCATGGACCCTCCTATCATGTTGCAAGTTGATCACTTCAGAGTCCAGTATGACGAACATCCCCCTTTCTTCATGACCTTGATAATGAATAATAATATCCTCAACAACTGCATGTTGGATACAGGGGTAGGTGCCAACATGATGTCCCTCAAGGTCATGCAACAATTAGGGTTGAAAGTCACACGACCTTACAGGAATGTGTGTGGCTTCGAATCTAAATCCATACCCACACATGGGGTGGTTGAAAATGTGGAAGTTTGTCTTAAAGAGTACCCTGAGAAAGTAATCCACATTGACATTGTAATAGTTGACGTCCCAGATGTGTGGGGAATGTTATTGTCTACGAAATTTGCTTCAATGTTGGGTGGTACCCTTGAGATGAACTTCACCTTTGTGGAATTACCCTTGAAAAGTGGAATAATAGGCCATCTCTTAAATATGCCAGTAACCGAAAACCATGTGCAAAAAACTGATCACCCTGTCAAAAAAGACAAGGCACACGATGAGATCATACAAACTCTTCATAAGTATTCTCCAGAAGATATGCCTTTTTCAATAGAAGAATACTTTGATCAGATTAAATGGCCCAAGAAGGAAGAATACCAACAACTCCTAGACGAATTCAAAGACAAGGAAACAGGGACTGTGAAGATACTAAAAAGACCAAAAGACGATGTACAGATTCATCCATCCCAGCAGGAGGTATTTACAACAAAAGCCCACCCTCCTCCCTCTGCACAATACACCAGGGTCATCCAAGGGACAACCAAGTACAAAATCAGGAAGTACAAGGAAGGGGACGTAGTTTGGATGTGGGATACCCAGAAGGGAGAGACAACCAATGTCAAAGGAAGCACTCATTCATGGCTCGAACCTTTCAAAGTTGGAAGAGAATCAGTGGATGACTCCTACTATTTGTCCACTTTGGAAGGAAGAAGGCGCCCATTACTGATCAGCGGGAAACTCCTCAAACCCCACCAAGGTGGGGCAACCTGACTTCAAAGGTAAGTACAGGTAAGTAGGCATTTTGCATTCATGTATTATACCATTTGTATTGCATGTTAGTTTTCTTTCACATTTACATTATTGATTGTTTTATTCCAGTCTATATATTTATATATGTTGGGGTGGCATTACCACCCCAATTTTGTTACTAATGTTTCTATTGAGATTGAGCAGGTCAGCAGGTTATGCTAGAGATGATGAGGTTCTCATGCACTCTACGGTGAGCACATGTCCCGGAGTTGGAGCCAGATGTCATCCCCCACTTTTAGGGATAACTAGGAGATCGTGTCTCAAGGCCCACAGGTTCTAAACATGGAGTACCAAGAGAAGGATTGACTTTAGCATGGCCCTGGAGGGCCCAACTTTTCTTTCTTCCAGCATCTTTATCTTGTCAGCAACAACAAAATCCATCACCATCGGCTTGGTCCTGTGTCAGAAATGGTTCTTGTTCCATGAGGTAATTAGTCCAGGTATCATGGTATGTGTCACTTTGATCATCAAAACCATTGAATATGTTCATCTGATTCCTTTTATTTCTAATGACTGCTTGGATCTTACACTTTCCCACTTGACCATGTTTGGGGGGATTGACAGGGTGCCCTAGCAAGCCTATGTCTTTAGGTTTTGGTTTTCCACTGCGGGGATTTCTGAAAAGCCATCATCCGCTCCCATCACAAAACCATTGTTTCATCTTGTTTCCCGCTAACCTATCCCATTCCACTTGTCTGGGCACTGGGNCATGGTATGTGTCACTTTGATCATCAAAACCATTGAATATGTTCATCTGATTCCTTTTATTTCTAATGACTGCTTGGATCTTACACTTTCCCACTTGACCATGTTTGGGGGGATTGACAGGGTGCCCTAGCAAGCCTATGTCTGTAGGTTTTGGTTTTCCACTGCGGGGATTTCTGAAAAGCCATCATCCGCTCCCATCACAAAACCATTGTTTCATCTTGTTTCCCGCTAACCTATCCCATTCCACTTGTCTGGGCACTGGGTTGACCTATTTTCAGGACTGCACCTTATCTCATGGGAAGAAAGGGCTAAAGGCCCATAAGGTAAAATAAAGCTGGTAAAAGATAAAATCCTAAGAATAAAACCTCGAGATGCTTCGCCCAAGGATCCCCGAGAAAGCAATAAAAGGATTCTCAGCAAGATTCAAGAGGGACCCGGAAAAGTAATAAAACAAGACCTAACCAAAGGATAGGGGGTCTCATCACGAGCCAACCTATTAGGTCCATGGGTACCTAGCAGTATGACATTGCCACCAGCTGGTTACCACGCTAGGGCAGTGACTCTTGGTTGCATGGCCAAGGGAAAGGGGGTCTCATCACGAGCCAAACTTCTCATCTCTGTGAAAGTACTTGTGGGTAACGTTGTCACCACTAGTCACCACGCTGGGGCAGTGTCCCTTGATTAGCTCTTAAACAAAACAAAACAAAAGATAAAAGAATAAAAAATATTAAGAATAAAAGGCAAGAATGGGCTTGGAAAAAATTGCATTCAGGACAGGTACAACTCGCCTTCTACAAAGGCACCCACAGGTAACGCTTCTTTCATCCTTGGCCCTCATTGCACCCATATGCTTGGACATCCCCTGACCACATCACCCACTTACATGGCCTGGATGAGGTCTCTTCTAGAACTTTCCTTTTCCTAACCCAAAAGGATGCCTTGTCCTTTTCTCCAAACTTGTATTGCAGGCTTGTGTAACGTCTTTGAGTTGTTAACTGATGTATTAGGGATTTTGTGTACATGTTTAAAAATATTGATGATGAGTTGTGATTGACATTGATATGATCCCTGTGCCTGATGAGCCCATGGAGGGCATAGATTTTGATGTGCAGGACCATTCCCGATGGACAACTACCATTTGGACCGGTGCAAATGGAGAGATGATCAGTTCGGACCTCCATGGGGCTGAAGAGCCCATCAGATGGATGTTGAGACCCCATCAGGGGGCAGATATAGGACAAAGATAGATCAGGGGCTTTGCACCGGAGAAGAAGAGGAAGTTCCACCAGAGGCACCCCGGCAGAGCTTAACCTAGGGGGATTGGCCCTTTTTTAGTGGAACGTTGGCCGTGGAAGGCCTAGGACGTCACCCATCATGACCATGACGTCATCCATCATTGTGAATGTCTTGGGAGGCAGATTGGGCAGTATTGGCACGTGTGGCAGGTTGGAGAAGCCCTAGGAGGGATAACATTTTGCTCCATGATGCTCCATTTTCCCTAGAAGAGGATAACGTCTCCCTTAGAGGGGATTGTTATCTCTTTTTTAGCTTGATTAGGGTTTTAATTTGACAATTTAATGTAAAACAATATGATTTAGTATTTTGGCCTTGTCGGCCTTTTACATGACCTAAAATGTAAATTTAGGTCACGATACTGTAAAAATGAATGATTTTCACCTTCATTTTTTCATCATCTCAGACTCACTCATTAGTGAGGTCTGAAATTTGCGCTAGACTTGGGTTATTTGGCTGAATTTGTGAGGCACACTTGTTGAAGGAAGACCTTTTTGGCATATTTTGGTATTTCTCTTAATGGAAGGTGTTACAACTAGGATTTGTTATGCTTTTCTTGGTGTTATGTAAGTATTTTTCTGCAAAACTTCTTGATTGAATGGTTGCATTACTTATTTCTTACATGTATTTATAATTTTGCTGAATAAACCCTAGGTAACAAGCACACGAGTAGGTATTTGTCTCATATCCCCATTGAGAGATTTTTCAGTCATTCTTTGAAGAAGGAGAGAGCCTAGTTGTAGCTACACTCTCATTCTCTCTTCCTTTGTCTAGCCGTACTATTTACAAGCTGAGAATAAGGAGATGCCTTAAAACCTAGGTCTACTACACTTTGGGCCGATTTTTCTAGGGTTTTGTTGGTAGAGCCTTCCTGTAGCAACACTTTGCTTCATCAAACCCTCTTGTCTTAGTTTATGCTATTTCTTCAGCTAGTCGTGATTTCCATTGAGTTAAGGAAGGAGGAGAGAGAATCGAGGCCTAGTTCCCCTACACCAAGGTGAGCCTCTCTCCCCTAGGGTTTGACTGTGATGCCTTGCTCTAGCAACACTTCAAAGTTTCTCCTTCTAGTCCTTAGTTGTATCATCCTCATCCTTCAGCTCTTGCGTCCTTACTTTTGACTCCATTAACCCTAAGGCACTGATCTAAAAGACCTCTTGCTTTGAAGTGAACTTGATCACACCCACTTTCAAAACCTTGAATTAAACCCTAACTACTAACCCTAGCTTAGGAACTAACCTATTAACCTATTGATGTCATCATCCTTATCTATAATATCATAGGTGCAACTAAATATTTTTCTTTATAAGCAATTGAATGGTGATTAAAGGCATTAATTGAATGAAGTGTTGATTTGTTGTACTGAATGCCATATTGTTTCAACATTTATTGAAGAAGTGACATAATTTTCATTGCTATTTATAAACATTGACTTCGTCAATATTTATTATCAAATTGTTTATAAGTGTATCAGATAGTCATTCATTTACATGAAGTACTAACCCATTGATCAAAGCTTGGATATATCAGTTTATTGTTGCTTTGTCTCAGGCAGGTGTATGTCTTTGAGGGTTTTACTTTATTATTGGTTGTTTAGTCGGACTATCTGCTCAGTGGTGACTTGTGAGGGGGGGAATTATCGTTGTCTTATAATCGTTTTCCTTCTCAAAACCCCAGGTCACCGGGGATGTCTCCCCTGGGCCTTACCACCTAAAGAGAAAGAACCATCCCATTGTGGTGACATTGGATGGGATTGGTTCCTATTACACTAGTTTGACTCTCCAACCTTTAGCCTTTATCCTTGCGACAGACTGTGCGAAAACAATGTCAAGTCCCAATATAGAAGTATCAAATTTTTGATACCACATCCTTGGTGATTTCTTTAACCCATACATGGACTTTTTTCAGCTTGCATACTATCTCTTTCCTTCCCTTCAAAGAAAAGCCTTATGGTTGCTTCATGTATATTTATTCTTCGAGATCCCCATGTAGGAATGTTGTCTTCACATCCATCTGCTCCACTTCAAAATCAAATGCAACAAATATAGATAAAATAAATCTAATAGAAGTTTACTTGGCAACTGGAAAAAAAAAATCACCAAAGTCAATTCCCTCTACTTATGAATAAACTTTTGCTACTAACCGAGCTTTTTGCTTCTTCAGTTTACCTTCTGCATTGAACTTGTTTTTAAACAACCATTTGTTGCCAATGGGATTTCCTCTAGTCGACAACTCCACTAGATTTTGAGCCTCGTTCTTGTCCAAGATTGTCATTTCTTCAACCATGGCCTTTTTCCATAGTTTTCCATCCTTTGAATCCACTGCCTCCCCAACAATTATAGGATCATCATCAATAAAAGAAAACAAAGTTTGAACATAAATCATGTGAAGTATATCGTTCTGGTTGCCTTCTTTTCCGAACCAATCTCTTCAATACTGGAGTGTGAGGATCTTCTTCTTCGTATTCATTTTCTTCTGTAGAGTCTGATTCATGATCCTTTAACTCAAACTCTATTTTCTCTAGCTCTTCCTTGTTAGGAATTCTTGTTTGACAACATCTTTGATTTCTCTAAATACCACATCTCGGTTATACACTACCTTTTTAGTTTCTAGTTTCCAAATCTAATAGCCTTTCAGACCACCTGTATACCCAAAAAAGATACATTGTTTCGCCTTTTATCTAGCTTACTCTTGTTTCCCTTTGGAACCTGAACATAGGCCTCTCATCCAAATACCCAGAGTTGTGTGAGAGAGGGTTTCTTACCAGTCCATACCTCATGTAGAGTCTTTTCATCCAATGTTGATGACGGTGATCGATTAACCAGGTAATGTGCAGTAGCCACTGCCTCTGCCCATAATTCTTGTCCTAACCTGACACCACTAAGCATGCACCTTTATTTTTCCATCAACATCATGTTCATCCTTTATGCAACTCCATTATGTTGAGGTGTATATGGAGTAGTCTTCTGCCTTGATATACCGCACTTCTTATAGAATTCTTTGAATTCATTCCCATAGAAATCTCCACCATTATCTGTCCTCGGCACCTTAATTATTTTCTCTGTTTGATTCTCTACAAGAGCCTTAAACTCTTTAAACCTCTCACATACTTCAAATTTCTTCCTAAGGAAATATATATAAGTATTCCTTAAGAATTCATCTATAAATGAGACATAGTACACAGATTTTCCTAGTGATGGAACCAACATATGTCCAAACACATCATTGTGCACCAGTTGTAAAATTCCCTCTTCCCTCGTTGCACCAGAGGGTAATCTTACCCGATTCTACTTCTCATATACACAATGTTCACAAAAATCAAAATCCAAAGATCAATTAGACATACTTTCAACCATAACTTTATCGTGTAGTAGTTGAAATACGACATAGCCTTTTCTCCAAGGAACGTAGGAGTTTTTTCTTCCTTAGCTCCAATCTCATGAACAATGGAACTATTACACCCACCACTAATATTTCTTCCCTACAACTTATATAGATTTCCAAATCGAAATCCCTTTAGCAACACCATTTCTCGTTGAACCATCCAACGGGTTTCTTTCTCAAACATTGTTTTTACCCCTGCATCATCCATTTTGCTTATAGAAATCAATTTTTTTGGCCAAGCTTAGGATGTACAGAACACCAAGGAGTGTTCTAATCATTCCATACATGAGGTTCAACTTGACTTTTCCTCGTTCTATGATTTTTTTTGTCAATTCATCACTTGGGAAAACATCCCCTCCATAATACCTTCCATATTTGCAAAACCACTCCCTGTGAGGAGTCATATGAAAGGATACACCTGAGTCAACCAACCATGCTTCATATTTTGTATGTATGCTTGAAGAACCCAAGTAAACATCCCCTCCTTCTTCTATAGAGGTTTTTGTGTTTTTAGAAGGAGCATCTTCATATTCCTTCCCTCTTTAAACAATTTTGGATCTACATTACTTCTTGAGGTTCCCTTCTTTTCCACATCTCCAAAACACCTTTACAAAAAATTTGAGAGATTATATCTTCCCTTAGATTTAGATCTCCCACTTGAGGACTTAGATATATTTCTTTCCTCGGAGCGTCCTCTTGCAAATAATGCATTTGTGCTCTAGATTTCCATATTTTTCCACCTCATCTCATTTGAGAACAAGGATGAGACCTCATCATCTAAAGTTAAAGTAGTTAAATTACTACCTATGGACACAACTACACTATCTCATGAGTCTGGTAAAGAGAAAAATAAACTAATGCACTTGTCTTCATCATAAATCTTAATAACAATAGGCAAGAGTTAACTTACCACAGTAGTGAAGGCGTTCAAATGCTCTGTCACCGAGTCTCCATATTCCATCCTCAAGTTATACAGATTCTTTTACAACAATGGTTTATTTACTAGGTATTTAGACTGATACAAAGTCCCCAACTCATCCCATAATGCCTTGGTTGTAGATTTCCCTGACACATTCAATAATATTGAATCTAAGAGACACAACCAAATTGTGCTCTTCGCCTTTCGATCCAACTTTTTCCAGTCTTCTGCCAACGTTCATGTAGGTGTAGTAACTGGATCCACTCCAATCCACTGATCTTTGTCTACCAATAGATATTCCATCTTGAGCTTCCACAGCTCAAAACTTTTCCCATTAAATTTTGCGATCTCTATTTTTGAACTGCTCGTCATTTCTTTTCACCTGAAGAATCAATACCGCAGATCTCCAACTATAACAAGGATTATCATGGACCTGAGCAAACCCTACGCCACAAGGGAGTCCCCCTGAAGCCAAAAAACCTCTATGATACCAAATTTTTCCTTAGGGGCCTGTTGGACCCCATTCCCCCCAGCCAAGGTGGTAAAGCGCCCCCCCCCCC
>SNQJ01S0006087.1:30814-51592 GCA_010110895.2 Picea sitchensis | reverse complement strand
CACAACCCTTTTCAGGTGTGCTTGGGGTTCCAGCCATTGACCCTAATTGACGTAGCTTTTCCCATTGCATCCACACAGGAAGAATATTCCCATACTCAAACTGAGGCTGATAAGACAACCTTGTTTGATGAAATGATTGAGCACATCCACCAACAAGTCCATAACATATTGTGGAAATCCAATGCTAAGTATAAGCAACGACATGACCAACATTAGTTTTTGCACAACTTTCAAGTTGGTGATAAGGTATGGTTACATTTGTACAAAGAGCACCTTGCAAGACTTCATCACAAGATACACCCACTTCGATATGGGCCTTGCACTTTCACCAAGTTTGTAGATGAGAATTATGTTGAATCAAGTATTCCCTCATTCCTTGGCATGCATCTAGTCTTTAATGTGGAGCTCCTTGACCCATATTTTCCACCTTTATTATACACCTAAAATGTAGCTAGGCAGTTGGTCCCTACATGACTCAACCCTAACTACCTTGAGTAGGCTGCAGTTGATCAAGTCATGGATACATAAATGAAAGGCACCCACCAACAGAAGATACAAATCTATTGGATTGTCAAAACATGGTAACTTCTTCACTAAGGAAAGTGGCTCACCAGGAGCCAAATTCAGCAGAAGTTTCCCCATTTGATAAGGGAACTTGACGCAATGGAGACCATTGCTTGTTAAGGGGGGAGGACTAATCCAGGTGGACATTGATGGCTTCCCACCTCTTCCACAGACTCAATGTTTCTCTATCTTATTGGCAGTTTTTCTATGGTTTTCAAGTCCCAAAATTTGAGGTTGTTTTGAGGCCCTAAACGATGTTTTTTGGACAATTGTGGGCCCAAAGGTTGCCATATAATTCCCTGGCCCTAACCAAAAGTTGTAATGATTGGAAGTTGTAAACAGAGATTGTATGCAAAAGTTGTGCCCTCGGGAAGTTGACATATCAACTAACCACCTCGAGGCCCACAATACTTTTGGAATTTCATCTTCTAGGGTTAGGGTTTTGATGTTTAGGGTTATTTCCTCTTCGTTTTTTAGGATTCAAGATAAAACGTCCTTTTCGGCCTCTTTGTAATCACTTTTTTGTGAATGAGCATAGCCAACATCTCTTTCTCTTCAGGATAAGTTACCACCATTCTAGCCAATTTATGTTCTATTATATTCTACTATTGTATTCATTAATAGAAGTTGGATTTCACTGTATTTTTGTTTTATTTGCTATATATTCATTTCTATCTCATTTTGTTCTTAAAATAATCTAGATCACACTTCCAAGTAGAATTTAAGTTGTAAACATGGGTCTCCTACCTATGATTTGGAACTAGATTTGGATTATACCTCATGGTTAAGAGTTAGAGAAAAACAATGTCAACTCATACCAACTGGGTCTCTTGATGGAGATGGAAGGGGATAAATCATCTTCCCCACTTGAAGGTTTACTCCCTGAACTGGAAGTCTTTGAACTATGTTCTTCCTTCAGAACCTCCTGCTCTTTGTCCTCTGTCACTAGCATCAGTCCATCCAAGATCCCCTTGGACCTATGAACAAACTTTCCATGCAACCTGTATAACTTTCCCTCTCTAACTCCAATGCTCAATATTGTGTCAGGACTAGCTCCCTCTAGATGTATGAGTACTTTCCCTTTCTTGAAAATGACTGTAAAACCCTTTTTCCTCTATAATTGATATTGAGAGAAAATTAGTCTTTAGTTATGGTACATAAAGCACATCATGGGACTCTGACAAACCTCTTGACTCAAGTTGAAACATGATAGTTCCCTCCCCCTTCACTGCATTCTTGGTGTCATTACCAAGCTCCACATGGGTCCTTGAGTCCTTCTCCATCAAACTATTGAATATCTCCTTTGGATATGTTATACGATGAGATGCACCAGAGTCCAAGTACCAAGCACTCCCTGTGTTGGTGTTGGTAGAGAGGCCAAAAACTAGTGAGAAGTCCTTCTCAAACTGTAATTCAAACTCATATAGTCATGTCTCTGATGATGTTGTTGTATGAGTCTTCCCTTGCCCCTTCTTTGTCTTCGGACATTGTGATGCATAATGACAGGTCGTGTGGCACATGAAGCACTTGATTTTACTCAAATCCTTCTTCCTCGGCTATGAGGTTGCCCCCTCACTGTTACCCTTTCATTTTCCCTTCTTGGACTTACTAACCAAGGAGAGGTTCTCTTCTCCATCTTCCTTCCAACTTGCATTAGACTCCTCTCGAGTCTCTTCATGGATGTAATAATCCCAAAGCCTTTCCCATTCTAGAAGTTTCTCCCGAGCACAAACTACCTTAAAAAATGGTTCCCATGACTTGGTGAAACCATTCAATGCCACATTTTCAAGTTCCATGTAATCCACTTTTTCCCCAATGGTTGAAATATGGTCATGTGTTTGGTGATCCTCATGAAATAACTAGTAACATTGTCATATCTTGACATCTGGATGGATTTGAGATTGTTTATCAAGACCATATTCATGTTCAAGTTATCACTCTAGAACAAATCCACTAGAGCCTTAAACAACTCTTTGATTGGCTGTTTCTTTTCCATGTGAGGGATCAAATGATCCATCACGACATCCAAGATCACTCTTTGGACGTTTATGTCCTTCTTCTTGAGAGCGACATTCTCTGCATCATCTGTCGGTTTAGGAACAACATTCTCTATAATCTCCTAAAGGTCATCTTCCTTCATAATAAAGGTCACCCTCACCTTCCAAGACAAAAATTTTGATGCTCTATCCAATCAGTGTTCAAACATAAGACTGGTTGCTACCATTTCTAGATATGCACAAAAATAGTTTCCATGTGCTTATTCCTTCAAGCACCCACAAAAACTTCATTGTTATTTTATAGATATGCATAGGTCTCCTTGCAAATCGACTTCCCTTCAGAGTTAGTTCTTTGATACCATGTTAATTTTATAATCCCATCCCTAGATAAATTATTTCCTAGTGACTTCCTTGTTGAAATAAATAATTATAGCTCACTTAATAAAATATAATTGTTTGAATAATTAACGGAAATAAATAGTGGAAGAAAAACGGAAACTAATCTTACAATGACACATGCCTGACAAATTTATGTCCTTCAAATATGCTTCTCATTAAATAATATCCAAGCATACAAGGGCTCCCTTACCGGGAAAATGGCCCACAGAGAAAATAGAAACAATAGCAAAACCTGGGAAAATTTATGATAAAGTATCCCCCTGCCCCTTGCATTCCCTGTCTGTTGCACTTCTCGTTGCATGACGACCCGTATGACCCAATAATACGTTATACAGCCTTTGTCACAGCCTGTGTGGACATGTTGTGAGTTTTATGGTGTTGCCCACGGGTTGTACGGCCTGTGACTTCCCTCCTATGACATGTACAACCTACAATTTCCCTCGTGTGACTGCCCTCCTATGACCTATACGGCCCTTCCTAGGTGCTCTCGTAAGTTGTACAACCCTCTAGAAAAACTTCTAGCCTTCACATTTCTAGTACGACCTACTAAAATCCTCTAGGATGCAATATTTCCTCCCTCGCCAAATCTGCAGAGTGAAAGTCCTTCTCCAGTCTGAAATGAGTCACCGACTCCTTACTTGTGTGTGTCTCCTCCTCTCACCTTGGTTGCCTTTTATGATCTTGAGTTAATCCCTAACCCTAATCTCCAAAGTGATCAATTTTTGAGATTAAATCTCACTTCACTTGAGATCAATGGCTAAGATTCATTTAATTAATTTAATTCACAAATGCCCAAAACTAAGAAATTTCATTAAATTGACCTCTATTAATTATAAAACGATATTCATGTTAAAAACTAAATTATTAAATTGAATTTCAAAATTTCTCAGAGGTATTAATGACGAATTCTACATGTTAGACACAAATCGATGTAGAAGTACATGTATGATGCTACAAACATCAACAAGCACCCTGTGACAACACAAGTTATATGCCAACCTAGAGAAATGCTCATTTAGCATGTAGAGAAGTCGATACTTAGGATACATCATGGATGAGCATGGGGTACATGTGGACCCAGCCAAGATCCAAGTCATTCACGATTGGCCATTCCTGATGACTCTAACAGAGCTCCATAGCTTCCTGGGCCTCGCCAACTTCTACTGCAGGTTCATGTTGGGGATCTCTCATATAGCTTGGCCCTTAAGTCAAGTTACCAAGGGGNGGGGGGGGGGGGTAAATCTAAGATTGCATGATCTGAATCGCAACAGAAAGCATTCTAGGATTTGAAACACCGCCTATGTTCCACACCTATCCTCACATTTCCATATATACAACATTCGTTCAAGATCGAGACAGATGCCTCAAACTATATTATTGGTGTCATCCCCACTCAATAGGGACATATGGTTTCCTATCATAGTGAAACAATATCTGGTGTTGTTCGCAGATATCCCACCTATGACAAGGAGATTGACACCATTGTGTAGGCATGTTAATAGTGGAACCATTGTGTTATGGGAAAGGAAACAATCATCTACACTGATCACAAGCCTCTGTAATTCATGCAGATCCAAGGGAAATTACATAATGACTGCCACCAGAAGTGGTCCACATACATGCAACAATTCCACTTGAACATCAAGTACAAGAAGGGTAGCACCAATTGAGTTGTCAACTGCCTCACTCGACCTTCAGTTGCAACACTAACCACGGTGCTCAACTTTTGCAGGCATGAGACCTCAAGGTGGTCCTAGTTATATGATAGTAATCTTGACTTTGTTGTTGCATATTGAACACTAGGTGCAAGAACCTTAGTTGCATACTCTCATCTCCAAGATGGACTCCTATGCCATCTGGGCCATCCTTGTGTTCCTTCAAGCAAGAGTGAAAAGCTTAGTTGGGAAGCTCATTATAGTCAGGTGGCATGACACTTTGGTGTGGAAAAAACAATGGCAATATTGAAAAATTATTTATATTGGCCAAAGCTTCGACAAGATATCAACATGTATATCAACTCATGCACTGCATGGGCTATCACCAAACCCGCCATTAAGAGACATCGGCTATACACCCCTCTTCCTACTCCCGATAGACCTTGGGAGTCCATTTCCATGGATTACATGTCTGATATTCCTTCAACAAAGCATGGTAATGATTGTGTCTTCGTGGTTGTTGATAGATTCTCTAAGATGGCAGTTTTGACACCCTGCAAGAAGAGTTTCACAACTGAGGCCATTGTTAAGCTCTTCTTCGAGCGTGTTTGGTTTCATTTCAAGTTACCATAGACTATTATTTCATATATTGATAGTAGGTTCTTGAATACATTATGGTCCGGTCTGTTGTCATTGACGGACACCAAGCTCACCAAATCAAATGCCTTCCACCCCGAGACCAATGGATAGACGAAAGTAGTCAACATGATGATTGTGCATATCCTGAGAATGTACAACTCCAAACATCCCCGAACATGGGATGACAGTCTTCCTTATATTCAAAATAACTACAATGATCCCTTCATAGGTCTATTGGCCACAACCCTTTTCAGGTGTGCTTGGGGTTCCATCCATTGACCCTAATTTATGTAGCTCTGCCCATTGCATCCACATAGGAAGAATATGGGCATGCTCAAACTGAGGCTGATAAGGAAACTAGATTTGTTGAAATGATTCAGCACATCCGCCAACAAGTCCATGACATCTTGTAGAAATCTAATGCTAAGTACAAGCAACGATATGACCAACAACGGGTTCCACACAAGTTTCAGGTTAGTGATAAGGTTTGGTTAAATTTGCAGAAAGAGCACCTTGCAAGACCCCATCGCAAGCTTCGTCCATTTTGATATGGGACTTGTGATAGCGCAAGTTGTAGGTTGGGAAAATCCTGACCCAACCACAAAGCAAGTGGTACAACTTGAAAATACTACACCCAATGTCACTCTAGAGAGGTGATCTCGGTGACCCTAGGGGGATTAAGATGGAGGTAGAGAGAAAAAGGAAGTGAAGCCCCTAGAGGTCAAGTCTAAGTGGAATGCAAGGTGGGAAGAGATGCCTTGCAATTCAAGTGATTGTTTCCCCACATGTATAGTACTTCTCCAGATAATTGTACCTGCCCGAGACACAAGGAAATCCAACTTGCAATGATATATGTTAGTATGGATCAACAAGTTAAGCTTGATGTCCCTAATTTGCAGCAGTAGATGATGGTTTATATCAGAAAATAAAACATCTAAATCAGTATACGAAGATCTAAACTAGTTAAGAAGCAAGAGAAGATGGTTGTTGTAAACATGTATTTTCTGTAGAAAATTGCAGCCTTCTGGTTGTAGAATTCAATGACATGCAGCAGCAAAATCAACCATGGAAAAGTGCCAATAAGTAGCCCAAAAGGTGTGCCCTAGTTAGTAGAGTAAGTGAGCAAAATTTAGCAGCTAGTCTAGGGTTAGTTCAGGAGTTATGGCTAGTAGTTTATCTAGGCTAAATCAGCCTTAATGGTTGTAGGTTAGGGTTTGTAACAAACAAGCAAAGTAATGGGAGAGAGGGGACGCCCTAGTAAGGAAAGATTAGAAAATGAGATCTTATGATTCAAAATGAGATCCTATGATCTTTATTTATACAAAATGTAGCTAACATAGTTTGTCCACAAATTAAAGAGTAAACCACAAGATTAAGGGTCAACAACCTTAATCTTTCCCCCTTAACAAAGTAATATTAAACAATTCACTTAAAATTTCACTTTTTTCACAAATAAAACCCTAATTTAGAAGGACGTCACCCCTTTAGGGGACGTTTTTCCACTTTGAGGAAGTCGTTGGTGTTGGAGAAGCATGGATAGGCCTCCAAAGGCTACATGTCAATCATCTAAGCACTCTCATCATGGTGAAGACCCTTCTCCTCCTCAAACATCCATGTGTCAAAAGAGTGGCACCTCACCACCATTCCCTAGCCCCAGAAGCATGACGTCAAGCTCAAAAGTAGAACGTTTTGCCCCTCCTGGGTAAATCATTTAGCAAGTAGGGGTTGGGCTAGGCTATCCAAGTCATCATCAAGGTCGTCCAAGTCTGATCTCTCTCATCTGGCATGCGGACCCCTGGCATCCAACCTGTGGGCTTGTAGCCCTATGGAAGCCTAAGCTAGGCTTGTTGTCCCAAAACTGTCCACCAACTAGGTCATGCAAAGACAAATGAGCACACCCTCCAAGGATCTGAAGTCATAACATCATGATAAGTGAATCTAATAAATAAATAAGCCATCTAAGCATCTTCATCAAAGATCACTATATCAAACAATTAACATCTCAAAGACACTATGTGACTTGTCAAGCTTAAATATGGGATGGTTGATGAGGTGTCCTATTGGGTAGATCTTGCCCTAGGTTAAGGAGAGTTTCCAAGAAATCCCTCTCTAAGCCATGTAAGATGGATGAAGTGGTTGGGGTCAAGACTCAATGGGCATAGGGCTCATGGCATACAAGGGGTTGTAGTGTCTCATTCATGGGTGCCTTTGTAGAGGGTATGGTGTACCTTCATCTGCAATGCACTTTTTCCAAGCCCATCAATTGCCTTTTATCTTTCTTTCTTTATATTTTCTTTCATAATAGCATAAGGAGAGATTGAAGGTCACTGCTCTAGCATGGTTACCAGGTGATGGCAATGTCACCCAGAAACACCTAATGGAAATGAGAAGGTTGGCTCATCATGAGACCCCCTTTCTATCAGCCATGCAATTGAGAGTCATTGCCTTGGTTTCGTGACCAAATGATGACATTGTCATACCACTAGATATCCATGGATGTGATAGGTTGGCTCATGATGAGACCTCATATCCTTCAACTAACCTTTCAAGCATTTCTTTATTATATTGTGGGTCCCCTTTATTCAAAGATAAGTGTTTCATTGCTTTCTTGGGTGATCCCCGGGCGAAGCATATGGAAGGTTTATATGAGGCTTTTATCTTTTACCCAACACCAACCCCTCTAGGCCTTTAGCCCCTTCTTCCCATAGAATGAGGGACAACCCCTTCTTGGGTCAATATACCCTAAAATCCCAAGAGATAAGGAAATGGAGGGGAATAATGATGGAAAGCAATAAGTAAGGTCGAGAATGGTACGATGGCTCATTAAGGGATTTCCCAGTAGTAAACCCAACTCCAAGGAAAACAACTTACTAGGGAAAAATGTCAAGCACCAAGGTGAAGCAGAGAAAAATGCATAATGTCCAGGCACATATCATGAAATCTAGAGCAATCTAAGATACAACATAATCAAATGGCTTAAATATTGAAATGATTCTCACCACAATACTAAGTTGTACCTCATGGAGCAAGGCCCACTTCCTTCGGGAAGCCAGCCGGTGTGGTGGATGCCATTTGAAAAATTGTGACCATATGTGGTGGTGAGTGGGTTTTCCATAAGTTCAAAAGGTACTATTGGTCATGTATTCTCTCAACACTCCATATCTGCAACCTGAGGGCCTCGAGACATCATCTCCTTAGTTATCCACAAAATGGGGATAACATCTGGCTCCTACTTGGGGACATGTGCTCATCGTAGAGTGCATGAGAATTGCAGCATCTCCAGGTAGACCTGTGCCTGCAAGGAAACATCAAACTATCAAGTGCAGGATTGTCTACTCATCCATGTTCTCATATGATGAAAATTCAAAACCCACTAAACTAGAAAAAGAAAATTTTGACATTTTTTCAAAAAAAATCTAAACTAAGCATGAAGTCAACATGCAAGTAGATTAGAATGAGAATGAAATGCATCTAAACTAATATGAGAAATCAAGATGCAAATGCAGAGAATCAAAATGACTTACCTACCTACTTGGGGCCTTGGGGCCCTGAAGATCATGTGCTGGATGATGTCAAGTGAAGTCATACAACCAGTGCATCCATTTGATTATCTCATCAAAGTATCTCCCCCTATGCTTAATCATATAATACAACAAAGATAAGTGAAGCACATAATAATCATGAGTATAAACATACATATAGTCTATCATGAAATAAAACTCATGAATATGGGTGGGAGGGATAAAATCCTACTTGAAAGAGAAACCACCAGCTAGATCATTGTGCCTGAAAGTGTATCCACGAGATTGATCAATCCATCTCTGAAGGGGGCTACTATATGTAGATGAAGGATAATCTTCATATGCGCATAAAGACTCACTGTTCATCGAGGAATGAGAGGAAATGAAAGATCGGAAGAACACTGCATGGTCTCTTGGAATGGTCTCATGTGTAGAAAAACACTGACTCTTCCCCTGTGAATCTCCATGGAAATATCCATGATGAAAATACTTCCTCTTTGCAGAATGAACCTCTGACTGCTCTGAGCTGGCCATATCCTGGTATTCCATAAAATTTGAGCACAACGGTTGGAAATCCTCATAAAACAAACATGCATCCTCAAAAGCGTATGTACCAAAGGATGACTGGAGGTCACTCTAAGTATGTTGTGACAAGTCATCCTCGAAGGGGCGGAACAAATATGTAACCATATCATCACTAGGCTACCAAACATCTGAATCATATACATATGAGGATCACTCCTCTAATGATGAAAACCCCTCTCCCTGAGAGCTACCCTCAATGTCATAAATGGGGTCTCTATCAAAATTGAGACAACTAAGATCCCATCTGCATCTACTAATCTGTATGAAAGTATCTATAGGCTCATCAAGCCTATCGAAGGGTACTTTCATAAGACCATCAGTATGATTTAAAATGACAATATTTTTGTCTTTGTGTGCAGGAGGAGTAGAGGCATGGACGTCTTCAACTAGACCTTCAAATTCTTCATCATCGAGACTGATCGCTTCTTCAACATAAGGAGGTAAACAAGGTTGGAGAACCTTGCCTTCATCAAGAGGGACCAAAGATAGTGGTGCCTTAATATGTTGTGCTTTATCATAATTCTTCTTTATTTTTATAAACAAGCCCCTCCATTGCCTCTTCATCACAAGAGGCTTGATTCTGAGTGCATAGTTCTTTGCTTTCTTTTCTTCAAGGGGATCTATCATATCCGAGGTTTCCTCCGATACTTCTTCCCTTTCAAGGTCATGGAATAAAGCATCATCAAGGCCTTCCAAGGATCACAACTCACTTTGTTCTCTTCTTGATGACTATTTTCATATGTATGTTCTTCGAATACTTCTTCATCGTCAAGGGCAGGATATAATTCTCTTATACGATTCATCAGTTCATCAACAACTTTATTAGCAGCCTCCTCCTTTTCCACATGTAAAAGTTCCTTCTTCGAGGCATAATTTCTCGATGGGGGTTCATCCCATGTTTCCATATTTCCATTGACTAAAAGGACACATCAATGGAGTCACCAGATGAGATCAAGGCTTGTCAAAGGATGGAAAGGGGGTGAAAGGGAAAGGTGGGTTCGTGGAAGGTGGAGTCTCCAGATGAACTTCAAGGAGAGTTCATCAAGGGAGGAAAGGGAACATCCCTTGGGCGGAGTTGCCAGGCAAGATAAGGGAAAGGCTTTGGGCTAGCTTACCAAAGTCTCGTTAGGGCACGAATAGGATTTAAAATCCTCCCTGGAAACAATGCCAAAATGTTATAGCGCAAGTTGTAGGTTGGGAAAAGCCCGACCCAACCACAAAGCAAGTGCTACAACTTGGGAATCCTACACCCAAAGTCACCTCGATGCATCTCCCACACTTTAAGGATGACTAGGTCACTCTAGGGAGGCAATCTCGATGACCCTAGGGGAATTGATATGGAGACGGAGAGAAAAAGGAAGTGAATCCCCTAGAGGTCAAGTCTAAGTGGAATGCAAGGTGCAGAGAGATGCCTTGTAAGTCAAGTGATTATTGCCCCACAGGTATAATACTTCTTGGATGATTGTACCTGCCTGAGACACAAGAAAATCCAACTTGCAATGATATATGTTAGTATGGATCAGCAAGTTAAGCTTTATGTCCCTAATTTGCAGCAGTAGATGACAATTTATATAAGCAAATAAAACATCTAAATCAACATATGAAGATCTAAACTAGTTAAGTAAATCAACATTAAGATTGGCAATGAATATATGTTGAAAAATGACACTTAAAAAGCAAGAGAAGATGGTTGTTGTAAACATGCATTTTCTGCAGAAATTTGCAGCCTTATGGCTGTAGCATTCAATGAAATGCAACAGCAAAATAAACCATGGAAAAGTGCAAAGAACTAGCCCAAAAGGTGCACCCTAGTTAGTAGAGTAAGTGAGCAAAATTTAGGAGTTATGGCTAGTAGTTTATCTAGGTTAGATCATCCCTAATGGTTGTAGGTTAGGATTTGTAATAGGAAGCAAAGTAATGGGAGAGAGGGGATTCCCTTGTAGGGGAAGACTCCTCTTAATGAGGCAAACCAACTTCAAGCAAGAAAATTTTCAAAAGATAAAAAAATTGTGTTTCCCGAGGCAATGATTTTTATTCTCCAATGCAAAAGTATATGACTAGTGCCTTTACTATTGGGTTAATGGAGTCAAATAAAAAAAGAGATAAAGAAGCTACCTCCTTGGGGTGTAAGCCCTTTTACTTCCCAAACGCAAGTTTCTCTAGCTAGGGTTTAAGCTAAGAGGGTGTATGCCCTTATACTTCTCTTAGCAAACCCTTGTATAATCAATAAGATGAATTATAAAATGATGAAGACTATGGTGGGGGTGTATGCCCTATACTTCCCACCCAGATCCTAGCATAACAATACTTGACTTGAAAAAATGATATCATAATAGTAAAAGACCATACCAAGATCAAGACAGATGCCAAGATAATCCACCATAAGAGCTAGAAAACATCATCCAAGGCTAGCGTTAGACTTCCACCAACCATTCATCAATAGATAGCCATAAACAAGAGCTAAAAGAGACAATCTTGCCAAAGATAGCGAAAAATTCAGATCAAGTCCTCTCACATTGACGGAGAGTTATGATTCAAAATGAGATCTTATGATCTCTATTTATACAAAATATAGCTAACATGGTTTGTCCACAAATTAGGGAGTAAACCACGAGATTAGGGGTCAACAACCCTAATCGTGCCCCCTTAACAAAGTAATATTAAACAGTTCACTTAAAATTTCACTTTTTTCACAAATAAAACCCTAATTTAGGAGAACGTCACCCCTTTAGGAGACGTTTTGCCACTTTGAGGAAGTCGTTGGTGTTGGAGAAGCATGGATAGGCCTCCAAAGGCCACATGTCAAGCATCTAAGCACTATCATCATGGTTAAGACCCTTCTCCTCCTCAAATGTCCATGTGTCAAAAGAGTGGCACCTCACCACCATGCCCTAGCCCCATAAGCATGACGTCGAGCTCAAAAGTAGAACGTTTTGCCCCTCCTGGGAAAATCGTTTGGAAAGTAGGGGTTGGGCTAGGTTGTCCAAGTCATCATCAAGGTCGTCCAAGTTTGATATCTCTCATCCAACATGCATACCCCTGGCATCCAACCTGTGGGCTTGTATCCCCATGGAAGCCCAAGCTAGGCTTGTTCTCCCAAAATTGTCCACCAACTAGGTCCTGCAAAGACAAATGAGTACGCCCTCCAAGGATCTGAAGTCATAACATCATGATAAGTGAATCCAATCAATAAATAATCCATCTAAGCATGTGCATCAAAGATCAATATATCAAACAATTAGCAGCTCAAAGACATTATGAGACTTGTCAAGCTTAAATATGGGAGGGTTGACGAGGTGTCATATTGGGTAGATCTTTCTCTAGGTCAAGGAGAGTTTCCAAGAAATCCCTCTCTAAGCCATGTAAGGTGGATGAAGTGGTTGGGGTCAAGACTCAATGGGCATAGGGATCATGACATACAAGGGGTCATAGTGTCTCATTCATGGGTGCCTTTGTAGAGGGTGTGTGGTACCTTCGTCCGCAATGCACTTTTTCCAAGCCCGTCAATTGCCTTTTATCTTTCTTTCTTTATAGTTTCTTTCATAATAGCATAAGGAGAGATTGAAGGTCATTGCTCTGGCGTGGTGACCAGGTGATGGAAATGTCACCCACAAACACCTAATGGAAATGAGAAGGTTGGCTCGTGATGAGACCCCCTTTCTCTCAGCCATGCAACTGAGAACCATTGCCTTGGATTGGTGACCAGATGATGACAATGTCATACCACTAGATATCCATGGACGTGATAGGTCAGCTCGTGATGAGACCTCTTATCCTTCAAATAACCTTTCAAGCATTTCTTTATTATATTGTGGGCCCTCTTTATTCAAAGACAAGTGTTTCATTGCTTTCTTGGGTGATCCTTGGGTGAATCATATGGAAGGTTTATATTAGGATTTTATCTTTTACTCAACACCAACCCCTCCGGTCCTTTAGCCCTTTCTTCCCATAGAATGAGGTTCAACTCCTTCTTGGGTCAATATATCCTAAAATCCCAAGAGATAAGGAAATAGAGGGGAATAATGATGGAAAGTGGTAAGTATGGTCAGGAACTGTACGATGGATCATTAAGGGAGTTCTGAATAGCAAACCCATCCCCAAGGAAAACCACTTACTAGGGCACAATGTCAACCACCAAGGCGAAGCATGGAAAAAGGCATAATGTCCAAGCACATATCATGAAATCTAGAGCAATCTAAGATACAACATAATCAAATGGCTTAAATATTGAAATGATGTTCACCATAATACTAACTTGTAACTCATGGAGAAAGGCCCATTGCCTTCCAGAAGCCAGCTGGTGTGGCAGATGCCATTTGCAAAACTGTGACCATATGTGGTGGTGAGTGGGTTTTCCATCTGTTCAAAGGGTGTTGTTGGTCATGTAGTCTATCAACACTACATATCTGCATTCTGAGGACCTCGAGACATCATCTCCTTAGTTATCCATAAAATGGGGATAACATACCTTACACCATCACCAAGGTTGTAGGTGAGAATGTTTTTGAATTAAGTATTCCCCCATTCCTTGGCCTGTATCCAGTCTTAAATGTGGAGCTACTTTGCCCATATTTTCCACCTCTATTAGACACCTCGGAGGTAGTTGAGCACTTGGCCCCTATAGAACTCAACCTTGACAGCCTTGAGTAGGCTACAATTGATCGAGTCATGGATACATAGATTAAAGGCACCCACCAATAGAACATACATATCTATCGGATCTGTTGACCTCCCATTTTGTCACCCTTTTCAATGATTCAGTTGTCCTTTTACCACTTACATCCTACCTTCATACTTGGATATTGCCCAGTTTATCATACATTTCTACACTTTTGAAGCAAAAACACTTTTGAAGCCCATTTTATCATACCTAGATATTTCCCATTTTATCATAGAGGCAAAAGTTGCTTATTTTTATTTATTCTTGTGTCTTTAATAGATTTAATGGAATTTAAGTTGATTTTACTGATGACGATTTGTTTAGTTCAGATCATGTATTGCTATTGCACTTTTGGTACCTGAGCTCATTGATTGACATACATATACCTCCTCAAAACGACCACACGGGTTTTGAAGGTAACCAATCCAATATTGTGTGGTTTTCATCAGATCTCACCCAGGTCTAACGTGGAAGCCTCTAGCCATTGTCAAATATTGTCAGTCAAATACATTGCATATTAGCAACAATGATCTTCACGTGTTATTTTTGAGCTTATGATGACCAATTTGAGAATTATAAAACATGGGTTTTGTGAAGAACATCCTAATTTGAGTATGTTTTGGGAGTTATTCCCAGAAAGAGCATGGCTTGGGAGATACAAATGTTTTTTCAAATATGGAATGCTCATATTTACTGTTGCGGTTGTCTTCTCCAACGTTCCAGCCAAACTGATGTGCCTAGTCAGCAAGGGGATCGAATCAAGTTATTCTCAACTATTTTATGTTATGAAAATAATTTGTAATCAATTCATCAGCTATCTCTTTAACTAAGATCCACCAAAAATCAAATCAATATTATCTATATGCTACTCTTAGATTGTATAGTTATGAAATTGGGGAAGTTGGTTTGATCCACCCCATTGCTTTGTTTTACATAGACATGAATCAAAATAAGAGAGGGGGAGGTGAGATTAGAAAATAAATAAAGATAGAAGAATATTGTTGAAGTAGAGTGTTGTTAATTCCTCTTTGTAGTTCTTGAACCTTTTAATGAGAATATAACAATTTTGTTGCTGGCCAATTGTGCATTTAATGTTGTAGCTTCTTAGGTAACATGACGCCAGTTGGAAGGGTCCACCAACTCGACTCATGTTTCTCTATAGCATAGCTTAGAAATGCTTGTTAGATTGTAGTTTACTTTCCTTTGATTTCATAATCGGTGTGTTTATTGCTCAATTCGTTAATTATTTCCATTGCTTATGCTTTGTTGCTTGTTTGCAAAAGTGAGATCCCTCACTAAAGGGATGAGAGACACATTGTAACCCTTTTGTTTATTGCATGAACACTTTGGTTCAAGTACAGTGAAATATTGTAACCTGTATATGAGAAAGAGGCTCTATGTTGATACCCCAGTGATCAGACATATTATAGATTTAATTTTCTCTTTACATTTACATGCATTTTAGTTGAGTCATTCCCATAGATTTAAATGCAGTTGCTTAGAACCAAAGATGTCTGACAAATTACATTCACTAAAAGTAAGAGAACATTTGTATTCATTACCAATGAAATATTGTACTATAGGTTGGTTGAGTGTAGTTGATGTACAAGATGTATGGATAACATAAGCATCTTTATTCATGTGGAGATTTTACTTGTGTTTTGATTCCAACTTGAATTTTGAAATAGTTGCCAACATTTACTTGATATGATAGGACAGGTTTTAATCCTGCATTTCCTATGCTTCCATCTTGAAGTTTACGCTCTTGAATTGATATATTTACTGTCAAGGATTTATGCATATAAATAACCTGATAGGGTCGTCAAGGCAGGGCAACTTCTTCACCAAGGGAAGTGGCTTACTAGGAGTCAAATTCAACATAAGTTTCCCCAGTTGATGAGGGAACTTGATGCAATGGATACCATAACTTCCTAAGGGGGGAGGACTGGTCCAGGTGGATATATGTGGCTTCCCACCTCTTCCACTGACTCAGCGATTCTCTATCTTATTGGCATCTTTTCTACACTTTTTGGGTCCCAAACTTTCGGGGTCGTTTTAAGGCCCTAAACAATGTTTTTTGGACATTTGGGGGGATAGAGGTTGCTATAGAATGACTTGGCCTTGGCCAAAAGTTGTAATCCTTGGATAGATCTTTCCAACGAGCTATTTTCCACCCCAAACAAAGATCATATGCAAAGGTTGTGCCCCCGAGAAGTTGACATATCAACTAACCAACTCGGGGTCCGCAATACTTTTGGTGTTTCATCTTCTAGGGTTAGAGTTTTGATGTTTATGGATATTACCTCTTTGTTTTTTAGGCTTCATGGTAAAATGTCCTTTTAAAACTCTTTGTAATCATCTTTTTGTGAATGAGTGTGGCTGACATATCTTTCTCTTCAGGATAAGCTACCACCATTCTAGACAGTTTGTGCTCTACATTAATCTGCTATTTTATTCATTAATAGAAGTTGGGTTTCATTGTATTTTTGTTTTCTCTGCTATATTTTTGTTTGTATCTCATTTCATTCTCAATACAATATGGATCACACTTCCAAGTAGAATGTAAGGTGTAAATGTAGGACTCCTACCTATGATTTGGAACTAGATTTGGACTATACCTCATGGTTATGAGTAAGAGAAAAACTTTGATTATGGTTATGAGTGGGAGTAAAACTCTTATGATTGAAATCCTTTAGTACCTCAACCCATTTCTTCGTCCTCTCCTTTAAAATCTAGTAGGAGTTCAACTAGGGGTGATCACTCACTAATTATTGACTATTTTTTTGTTATTGGCTTCCTCTTGTCACAATGTAGCTAGCTTGCTTGATGCCAGCTAGGAGAAGGTGTGATCGACAACATTTATGTTATATTCCTTCAACTAATAAGCCATGAGTGGGGAGTACTTATTTTCCAAAGACACTTACGACTTACAACTAGCCACAACCGATGTTATGTGTGTTGGGACATCCACAATTATAAGCGCATGCATGTAATTGTTCATACTTCAACTCATGTAAGGGAAATATTGACACCCCAGTTTTACCTACCCAACAAGCCTCCAATGACACTATTGTCTATATGACATTTTATTCAAGAAGTGTTAGTGTTCTATTGTCCTTTTTCATGGATGGTTGTAATTGGGAAAAAGAATTGGCACAATGGTCTTGTATGCAATTGTTGGCTTGGTCACGATTAAAATATTTTTTTGTGTATGATTAATTAGCTTATGTCACTACTTTGTTCAAATGAAAGAAAATTTTAATTTGGAGTTTAGTTTAGGAATGAAAAACAATCTTCCTTCAATGTCGAGGACAATGATGTAAGGTCTAACTCATAGATTCCAGGATGATCCCATGAGTATGGTTGGTTAATATCGACACCCCACTTTCACCAACCCAACAAACCTTTAGTGGCATTATTGTTTTTTTGACATTTTACTTGAGAAGTATTAGTGTTCTACTATTTATTTTCATGGAAGACCTTAGTTGGGAAAAATAATTGGTGCAATAGTCTTCTCATGTATTTTCTAGCTTGATCTCCATCAAAAGAAATTTTGTGTATGATTTATTAGTTGATGTCAGTACTTTGTTCAAATCAAAGGAATTTTTAGTTTGGCTTTACATTGGGAATGAAAAATGATATTCTTTCAATGTCAAGGACAATGCTATAAGGGCCAACTCATAGATGCCATGATGCTCCCATGAGTATAGTTGTCACTACATTACATTGAAGATGTTAGGGGGATTGATGCCATAAGTGAGTTCATCTTTGATAAATGGTGTAGTTAAACTTACATTGATATGTGGCATGTAGTTCCTTACTTGACTTGATCCATCCAATGTTGAATGGTTGTGGTTGTGGTGTAATTGTGAGTTTAAGTCATTGTGTGATTGTCACAATGATCAAATTATTTTGACTTCTATTATTAGTGATGAAGTGAATACTCTATTACTTGACCCATGTAGAACATACATTCCCCCCCTCTAATTCAACTGTGCTAGAGGGAGTTGATTTTGTATGCATTGTCAAGACAATGATGCTCGAAGATTTTTGTTGAGAAGTTGTCACTACTTACTTCCCTTGATCTGCAATGTGGGATCAAGAATTTGCACCAAATGTGCCTCATGGACACAATACCCGTCATTGGAGTGTGAGGTCATCTTTGGAGTGTGAGTTATTTTATGTAATGCACCATTTAATATTCTACCTTTTTCTATTTAGACTATTAATGACAACTTTTGTGGCTCTCTTTTAATTAGGAATATTATGGTTGTTAAGAGATGCAATGTTGTTTTGACTAAAAATTTCTCGTTCTTTGGTTACTTGTCATTGTATTTGGCATTGCATTGTTGGTCATGTTGGTCACCAAGATGATTAGTGTGATTCTTTAACTTGAACCTCTTCTCAGTTTTCTACACAAATATGTGTACATCCCTGAGTGTGTTTGTTATTGGGTGTTCAAGTTAAGAATTCATGTTTCAGTGTAGTACAATTCAGTACT
Source organism: Picea sitchensis (assembly GCA_010110895.2). Taxonomy (NCBI): domain Eukaryota; kingdom Viridiplantae; phylum Streptophyta; class Pinopsida; order Pinales; family Pinaceae; genus Picea; species Picea sitchensis. Next base: position 33,071 of record SNQJ01S0006087.1, on the reverse strand, counting down.
CAAGGACACAATTGATATTTTGTTGTCCAAATAAGCTACAAGAGTACCAAACTCATTCATGTAGTTATGGACTAGTCGATCATGATGTTGACGCAATCACTGACATCTCATGCATTGATATTTGTAATATCTCAATGAGTACTATCTATTGTGCATTTCCTTCATGAAGTTTCCCCATATTGTAATGGGATCATCAAGCTATTTCCATTATTAGTTGTGGGCTTCCCACACGGGTTGTGTGTTAAAGTACATTTTCATGGCCATAAACTTAATCTCATGTGCATCATTAAAGTCACTAACTTCAAAGTAAGTATGCAAAGTGTGAAATTTGCATTGAACTTGACTTTGACTTTGAACATGGGAAAGCCATGGTTGATCATAACTTTAAATAGATTCCTACCACCAAATGGGCCTAATCTACATTGTGTAGATGTTGTAGGCATGATCGGAGGTGTTAATATACTAAACAAATATGCAAATTGGCTTAAAATTTCCTTAAATTGCTTTTGGAGCGCTTCATTAATAATCAACTATATAATGCTCACATTAGGGTTAATATAGTCAATAGAGTTGGTGTTACATTCACACAGTTTGGGGATCATGTGGGAGACTTGTCAATGTTACATGAGAATGTGATATTTGATAGGGAGTTACTCTATTATGCCATTGAAAACTGTAGTAGAGAATTATGACTAGAAAGTGTGCAATGCATTATGCAGATTCTCATAAGATTTAGGAATAGAAAGAAAATGTGACTTGATTAATCATACGTGGAACAAAATGCACAATCATAGATTAAACATGCACACAAATGAAACCAAATCTATGTTTTTATATAATACGTAAACAATCAACCAACAAATTCTTTAACTTATATGTGCAATACAACAATAAACCATAGAATTTATATAAACAATGCGATAGAAATCCAAACACATAAGGTATATAGAGATTACTCGAACTATAATATTTATTGTTGGTACAAAATACAGTATAATATTGGAGCAAGGTTTGTAGTGTTATAGAATATCATCATACTCTAATCCTTGTTAGAGAAAGTACATGTGAGTCAACTTTGTAAAGACATATCTTAATCTAAGCACTCTGAGATGTACTGAAAACACATATTTTTAAGGTCCCTTATGGTTGTCTTTATGCATTGCGAATGAGAAGAAACATTATCCCATTCATTGGAATTAAGTTAGGAACAATGTCCATTGAATTAGTCAAACTTGATCACTACTGTGGGTATGTAGTTTAGGTTGACCTATACAAACCTTATCAACATATTTGGCAACTACATGGTCCTTGTCATGAAGTCGCAATGATGTGGTGATCCAAGTTATAATTTAGTGTTAGATTATAAGGCATAATTACATAATAATGTCAAGTTGTTAGGCATTAAGTTATTGTAGGATGATGGTTGAGATAATCACTCAACCACCTCCTCTCGAATAAGAAATAGCTAGATCTTATAACCATTTGCAATCTCTATGAAAGAGACACATGCAATTGTAATGATGAACCAAAGCTAATATTGAATATATTCTTCGAGCTCCTCTCGTAGTTCATTCTTCACCATGGTTATCATTCGTGCACTGTTATCACCCCATAAATTATGGGAATCAAATGATGACTTGGATATTATCTGTATCTAGTGATTTTGTTGACAAATGATGTTTCATTCTTCAAATAATTTGTAAAAAGAAAAAGAAAGAAAAGTAAAAGAGGGCATAAAAGAATTGAAAAGAAAAGCCCCATGCAATAATAGTAACTTGGCCATACCTTTCAAGCATGGCCGAGTTCTTTTTAAATTTAATGTTGCTAGGTTAGCGAATACATCTGACCAGACTGTCTAATCCTGGTCAGATAGCCCTTAGGTAGAGTAATTTCTTAACCCAACAGTTTAATCTGGGTTAATTGTACTAGGAAGATAGGTTAGCATGTAGGTCAGTTGCTTTATTTTTCAAAATCCATTAAAACCAGTTTGAAATCAAGATTACACCATGTTCCAGATGCTTAAAAAATAGTCGTTCAAAGTCCCATGGTGGTGTTCCTTTGTAAAATGGAAGGAAAAACCCATAAAATGGATTTATCCTAAGTTTTCCCCAAGTGCATACGTCTTTCGCTCCTGATCTATGTTTCTTGCACTTATCAACGGTCCCGATCACAGCGCTAATATCCACGGCTCACAGCGCATTCCGGACCCCCCGACCATTCTGCTTTTAACTGGGGGGGGGGTCCGGAATTGGTAATA